>LNAC01000072.1:0-98178 GCA_002007465.1 Ailurus styani | reverse complement strand
AAAAAAAAAAAAAACAAAAAAACAAAAAAAACAAAAAACAGAAGGAGGGCAAAGGTAGAGATTTGCCCACTGCAGACCATTCCACTTACCCCACCTGCACAGCCCCCTGCCCCCACCTAACACGGCCTCCCTCCTGGCCGGGTCCCCAGTTCGCTTGTGTGTTAACACCCAGAATGGGCAAGAAAGGACAAGTGCTTGGAGGTGAAGGACTTGGTCACAGAGATGAGGTGTGTCTGCTTAATTCAAAGTGGAAAATCGGGTACGGGTCTGAAAATCTAGGCTGAGGAACAAGAATTTTCTGTAGTGTTTTGGTAGGTGAGAGGCTAAAGTGTGGCGTGGAAAGAAATGGAATTCAGTTATTCCAAGATTAATGTTTTAACTCTATTTACTGTCCTTCTAGGGACTAGAATCAAGAACCATAGCAATTCTCAATTAATTTTCAGTCATTCTGCAGGGTGCTTTTAGTTTTAATTTCTCTCTTTTTTTAATTGAGATACACTTGACATTGGATAAGCTGAAGAAGTTCAAAGTGTTGATTTGTTGCACTCCTATGTTCCAGTATGTTTACTAGGAGAGCATTAGTTGACACCGTCATCACATCCCATGTTATTGTTTATTTTTTGTGGGGAGAACATTTAAGGCCCAGTTTCTTAGCAACTTTGAAGAATATACTACAGCATGGTTAACTCTAATCACAGCACTATGCGTGAAATCTCCAGAAGATATCCATCTCTGAAGTACAAGTTTGTACCCTTTGCCCATTTTAAAAACATGACCTAGCTTCTCTAGTGAACCACAGGGGCTGAGGCTTCAGTGAAGTTATCTTCCTAAACAATGACACGAATGGGCTGGAAATGCTCCCGGCGTCCAGATTTCTTACTATGCAGCCAGTGTGCTCAGCACATGTTGTGGGAGCCTGAGAATCCATGTCAGGTTTAATTACAGGGGGAGGGGATTTCATTCTCTCTGCAACTTCAAACTATTGAAAATGAATTAACACACGAGCAAAGGAATTCGTCCTCAGAGGGAATCCGCAGATGAATTTCTTTAAGATTGCTTATGGAGACGAGGAACCGAAGAGCTCCCAGCACCGCTCTTCCTCCGCTGCTGGAACAAACTTCCCGGAAAGACCCACGCCAGAAGCCAGGAGAGAAGAAAATGCTACGAGGCTCAGGATTGGGAAAAGAAAGGCTGTGGAAAGGTTCCTGGCTTTTGAAGATCCAGAAAGGGTGGTTGAAAAATGGAGAGAACGCTGATGGAGGAAGAAGGGAGAGCTCGGAGTCCGTGGGCTCGTCAGTGCGGGATACACCGGGGGTGACAGGGACCGTGTGGACGCCACTCGTGAATGGCAGCCCCTAAGTTCTTCTTTGGCAACGGCCCTTCCCTCTCGCAGCTTCGGGGAAGAGGACAGGAAGGATGGAAGCGGAGATGCTTGCAGATCTGATTCAGTACAATACTGCTAAGCAATTATCCAGGTGGCTGGAGAGAGAAAAGGAAAAAGAAAATACAGAAGGATAAGAAAATGAGAAGAATGGAGGGAAGAATAGTAGGGTCCCTGACGCAAACACACAAGAACACATCTGCTGATGACATCTGTGGTTTTGTAGATTTATTTGGCTTTTTCAGAGCAAGCTGACTCAGAGCACACCAGTTTCCAGGGAGAGTCCCAGGCTGGGCAAACCCAGAAAGACAAAACTGTCTCGGGGTCAGTTACTCCCAGGACCACCAGTATAAGCAAGTCTGGGTGTAGGAAGGGAAGGGGAATTTCAGTCTTCCCTACTTGGCTCTAACTTAAGTCATGTTTCTCTTTGGATTTATTAATAAAATCTGTGTGTATTCATTTTCTGTTGCTGCCATAATACATTACCACACTTGGTAGTTTGAAAAACACAAATTGAACCTTACATTACCAATGATCAGAAGAAGTCTGATAGAGAACTTGGGGGCCCCAAATCACGGTGTCAGCAGGGCTGGCTCCTTTCTGGAGTCTCTTGGAAAGTATCTGTTTCTTTGTCTTTTTCAGCTTTTGGGGGCCTCTGACATTCTTTGAGCCAGCAGCACTGGCTCAACCATCCAAGCCAGCAACACTGCATTTCTCTGACTCTTCTTTCCTAGTGACATCTCTCTCTCTGATGCGACCTCTGCAGGGGCAGGTTCTGCAAATGTGATTAAATTGGGTCCCCCTGGATAATTCCGCCTCATCTTCCTCTCTCAGCATCTTTACCCCCCCTTTTTTTTGGTAAGATTTTATTTACTTATGAGAGAAAGAGAGAGTGCATGAGAGAGAGAGAGAGAGAGAGAGAGAGAGAGAGCAGGCAGAGGGAGAAGCAGACTCCCTGCTGAGCAAGGAGCCTGATGTGAGACTCGATCCCAGGACCTGGGATCATGACCTGAGCCAAAGGCAGATGCTTAAACCACTGAGCCACCCAGATACCCCCCAGAGTCTTTACCCTTAATCACATCGGCAATGCCTCTTTCACGGTACCGTGTAACATACTTACTATTGCCTGAGAACAAGACTCGACTTCTCTGGGCAGGAGGGTCAGGGGTTCTGCCTTCCACACTTTGTAAAAAGAACTTTTACTCCCCTGCTGTTCAATGAATGAGAAAATGATACTATCACATATTGTTCTAGCTTAAAAGTATCTTGATGCATGAAAGACTTTACGTGTATTAAACATTCAAGTGTTATAACAAGCATGCAGGCAGACTGGGAACCACAGAACACAATAATAAGATCAAGAGTAAATGGCCTCTGTAGTCACAAATATGTATTTCATGCACAATTAGGTGAATAAATTTCTTCTCTGAGTCCATCAGATATTCAGTCCAGAAATGGAAGTCAGTGGTGATTTTCATTTCCATAAATTTCATAAAATGCATTGACCCTTCTTGGCTTGGACACATTTCTAGGTGAGCAGCCACAAAATTCACTGTGCTCATTCCGACCACCCATACCAAACAAGTAAGCCCCAGCGGAGAATTTAAAACTAATACCATCCCTTTAACTCTGTCCTTACTCTCTGATCAGGATATTTAGATATATAGGACGAACTGTTTTCTTGGTAGCATAGCATCTGTCTTATTTTCAGATAAAATAATCATTTGGGGACTACTTCATTTAGGGAGTTCAGTGGGACATTGAGCATCTCTATAGTTGAGCGTCATGACTAATGTGTTGACACGTGCAGTGGAGAAGACACAGATTTCTGAGAGGTCAGGCAACTTATGTGATAAAATCTTTACTGTAACAACAACAACAGGAAGAAAACCTGTAACTCCTGACCGTTTTAGTAAAACTCATGATTTGGGGTATAAAATTTAAAGTGCCATCAAGAACGTGAGTTTAAGAACTTGGAGTAAATGGAGGTTACAGTTCTCCCTTTGGATTGATGATCGATGGCAACTCGTGTGCGTGTGTGTGTGTGCGTGTGTGTGTGTGTGTGTGTGTGTGTGTGTGTGTAGATGTGTATGTGTCCTTGACAAAAGAAATGAATTAATCAGATTGATTCGACAAAAGTATCAAAAATTTTCTTCCTCATTAACAACTAAAAGATGCATATTTTAGCAAACATCTTGTCATGAGATCTGTAGCAATGATACAATTGTGGTTCCATTGTTGGTTCAACAGTTCTAGAAAATAGGAAGGTGGTGTGTATGGTAATGTAAGCACATGTACTGAAGAAATATGAAAATAAACGTGAGCCTATTTAATTAAACAATGCTATTTAAAAAAAAGAAACAAAGTTCTTTTTCTTTAGGATTCAGAGTCATTCACCTGGGTTTTATAGAACTAAAGTAGAACTCACCTTTGTTTGTAGGAGTAGGAAAACAGTGACGTCCGTTGGGCTAACAAGAAGATACTCAGGGTAGAAAGAGATTGACCCTCACCCCTTCTCATTTTCTTTTCTTTCCTTTTTTTTTTTTTAAGATTTTATTTATTTATTTGGGCGAAAGAGTGAGTGAGAGAGAGCACAGCAGGAGAGCGGCAGAGGGAGAGGGAGAAGCAGACTCCCCGCTGAGCAGGGAGCCCGGTGTGGGACTCAGTCCTGGCACACTGGGATCATGTCCTGAGCCAAAGGCAGATGCTTAACTGCCTGAGTCACCCAGGTGCCCCTCTTCTCATTTCTAAGTGAAAAATGCCCTAGTTGGTTGCATAGAGCTAGTGGTTTTGGACACTGATCTAATTCCCAATTTTTCTGGAAAAAAATCCCGTGTGAGTTGCTGCATTTGGGAGTGTATACTAACAAGAATAACAAGAGGCAACATCTTTCGGTCAAGTTTGAATCAGTTGAGACTATGGGTATTAAAAAGAAATCTGAGAAATAAAGAAGAAGGCATCAAGGGGAAAGGAGAGAGATGAGAATTTATTCATCTTAAAATCCCCCACATTGTATTTTATAATTTATATTTTTAGCAGAAGGTGTCAGAAGGATAAAGTTTGGGCCAATGAGCGTTAATAGTTCACCTTTCACAATGTCAGGGAAGTTGTGGGAGAACTTGCCTTGCAAAACCCTTCACATGTAATTACATTTATGTTATGTTACATATTTAAGTTACTGAGTAAATTCATTTGAGTATTTTAGGTCCTCCAGCACAATGCACTGTTTATATTTATAACATTGCAAAAGAGAGTCATGCAGAAAATGAGCTTTAGAGATATTCAGTCCTAGAATCTGGCACGGCCTCATTCTTTCCTTAGGCTTGCAGCCATGGGGAGTTTGTTATTGTCCCAGAGTCTCAGTATCCTTCCCTGTGGTGGGGGTGGGGGGTAATGTGTGTGTGTGTGTGTGTGTGTGTGTGTGTGTGTGTGTGTGTGTAGTGATTAAATAAACTCATGAACATAAAAATGCCCAGAAAATAGGCAGTCAAAAAATCACTTATTTTCAAAATTGAATTTCATTAAAATAGCAATGAGATATCACTACTTATCAGAATGCCCCAAATCCCACACACTGACAACAGCAAAAGCTGGTGAGGATGGGGAGGAGCAGGAATTCTCATTCCTTGATGGTAGAATGCACAGTAGGACAGGCACTCTGGAAGACAGTTGGGCAGTTTCGTATAAAACTAAATGTACTCTTTCCACTGGATGCAGCAGTCATGCTCGTTGGTATTTACCCAAAAGAGTTGGAAAACTCTTGTGTCTATGCAAACCCTGCACAAGCAGCTTTATTCATAATTGCCAAAACTTGGGAGCAACCAAGAGGTCTTTTCATATGTGAATGGATAAATAAACCGTGGTCTATCCAGACAATGGAATATCATTCAGTGCTAAAAAGAAATGAGTTATCAAAAAAAATAAAAAAGAAAGAAGAAATGAGTTATCAAGCCATTAGAAGTCATGGGAGAAGCTTAAATACATATTAAGTGAATGAAGTTGATCTGAAATGGCTGTGTACTATAGGGGTCCAACCGCTCTGTACAAGGCAAAACTATGGAGATAGTAAAAAGATCAGTGATTTTCAAGTCTGGGAGCAGGTAGAGGACAGAGGGCATTTAGGGTAGTGAAAATAATCCCCATGATACCATAATGTTGGATGCATGGCATTATACATTTGTCCAAACCCATAGATCATCTAACCCAAAGAATGAAGCCTAAGATGAATTATGGATTTGGGGTGATAATGATGTGTCATTATAGGTTCATCATTTGTAACAAATGTGCCACCCTGGTTGGGGATGTTCATAATGGGGAGGGGGATTTTGCATATGTGGGAGCAGGGGGTACAAAGGAAAACTCTGTACCTTCCTGTCAGTTTTGCTGTGAACCGCATACTACTCCCAAAAAAACTGTCTTAAAAAATTAATTGTCACAAGAACTATTTCCTCTCTAGAATTCCAAAATCAGATGATAGAATATTTTGGGTGAGACTGTACATACATACTTACAAATACATGCAATTGCAACTGACCTAAAATTTAATGAAGAGTTCATGTTAAGCTGGATAATTTGTCAATGTTGATTTACTTTACTTTAATGAATATCTCAAATTATCTATATGCCTTTCCTTGAAACATTTTCTATTACTGGTAAAATATTGCAATAAAAACATAATTAATTATTGTGCTAGATTACATTTTCACGTGTTAAATGTAAATCAATTCATATTTTTCAGTTATGCTTACAAAAGAGAGTGTGTATTTCTCCGTTCCACTGGTGTATTATGACCAGTTGTGTTTTTACAATGAGTTTACTGTGGCTTAAGATATGCACTAACATGCTATTTTATCCTTTCCCTCTTCTGTTCTTTCCTTTCCCCAGTGAAACACTGAATTCTAAATGACCATCTGTCGAAAGAGCTTGTGTTGTAAAAAGAATTGATTTATTTACAAGGCACATCTTGGCAAATATTCTTAGATCTTATCTAAAGTCTCAGGAAAACCAAAAACTCTTTCATCATTGGTAGGATCAAATGAAAGTATGTCACCTCACTTTGTATCACCAACAAGGAGCATATAAAATATTTAAACTATATGATAGAGCCTAACCAGTTTTGTCAAATTCTTTGGGCAGTTGCATATGACCAAGGTACAATATTAGAACAGTTCTATGTGCCCCCCCCAAAAAAACCAGTCACCAGAATCTTAATGAAGGCAATTGCTTTATGTCACACAGAGAGAGAGACACACTGACACACAGAAGCAGTGCCAAACACACAAATGGCCAACAAATGAAATCGCATGAAGAACATGCCAAATTCATTTCTGTGGAATAAACATTTTCTTTAAAGGAAGTGACTGTACACTGATGTTATTATACAAAGGATATTTAAAAACTATTATTCTATTAAACATTTGGACTCAGATAAAAAGGAAATCTACAGCAATAGTGGGTTTGTGTTTTGGATCATTTTAGATTCGGCACCCCTACTTCCTTTTACAAAGAAACACAGACATGGCAGTATTCTGATACTCAATATATTTTGGTTTAAAATATGCAGTTTTAAGGTGATTCTGTAATATTCAGTGAAATTTCAGTATTGCCAAATACCCAGCTCTGGGATGTAGATTAGCCAGTAAGGGGAAAAACTCAGCTTCTCACCTCTGTTCCGATCTGAAGGCTTCCAGTAGTGAGAGACCAAGAGGAAGGCAGTTCTTCTGTGCTGGTCAGATCTGGAGGAGGAGATTATCAGAGGGCTGGACGGGGGCACTGAGATGCACCAGCAACTGCTTCAGACGATGCTTCAACCCTCAGTGTACAATGACACCAAAACAAATCCATCGACCAAAAGCTTTTAGGCAGCAATACCTGAGTCTTCAACCAAAAGGACTGACTGATTGACACTACATTTGTTATCAGTCTTACCCTACTGGAGGAAGAAAGTTTGAATCAAAGTAATTTCTCCCTTGAGGCAGAAAGAGGTAGATTAAAAGAGGAATGAATCACATTTCTATTTTTCTCTCTATATTCATTGCATATAGTAAATAGTACTTTAGAAAAATATATATATATACACTAGCCTCTGTGTTCACAAAAGTCTTGTACTTCCATTAATTAAATCATGCCTAAGGATAATTAAAATATGTTATTCATTAATCAAATATTCCAGAAGCCATTTTCTAATAATCCATTGTTAGGGGACTAATTTAACAAAATTAGTTTTCTTCAGTTGGGACACCAACGTGGGAAAACTGAACAGCCATCAGAAACTGATAATAGGTCTTAGAATTGCAAAGAACAAGAAATTGCTCAGTTTTGCTTTTGCTTTTGTTTTTGGCCTTATTGACACTTCTCAGAAATGAAAATATTAGTCACTTTTCTGTTTTTTAATTTTTGTCTTTATGAAAATGATTTCCAAATTTTCATCTCCATTCTCATTGGCACATCTGATATGTATTCTTATACATTAATCTTACACAATTTAGCCCCTCCAGGACATTTTAACTGAGATGCTCTATTCTGTCATCAAAGTCGATGTATCAGAAAGCCACTATTTTTAACCTGTGTGGGAATTATAATAATAATAAAAAGAGTTACTAAGTTTACATGTCATTTTATTATCTACATAAGACTATTTTGAGTATTGTCTGTAAGGCAAACCACACATTAATAACAAAGACCACAACTAAAATACAAAACTTCATCTCTTTTCAACATATGTATTCATTCAAAATATATTTACTGAGCACTAAGAAGTTTTATTGGCTCCAGAGGTATAAGCATGACCGTGAAACATTTCCTTCCTTTTTAGTTTATGTGACACTTTGATATTAAGTTAGCTTCCTCATTGGTCTCCTTGTTCTTTGTTCCCTTTCTTTATAATCCTATTACACCATATCGATGAATTGAATTTCTAAGGCTATCATAGAACATGTGTTCCCCCACAAACTAATAATGTAAATGACTGTGTTATTAACCACAAATTGAAGTTCAACTGTCTTAGCTCAACATGTATGACATATGTTGATTTGTCTTCTATATTCCCAACAACCTTCTCATCTATTAATACTAGTGCATTCATTATTGTAACAAACTATCTTGTAGACTATTCCTTGCATATCTTGGCTGATGTCAATTATCTTCATTAGCCTTATCCATTTACCTATGAGAGACCTATCACCAAAGCCTCAGCTGAGTCTTTGACATCCGCAGTCTCAGTGAAGATCGAATTTTATTTTATTATTTTATTATTTTTTTTATTACTTGCCCTGGGGTACAGGTCTCTGAATCATCAAGCTTATACATTTCACAGCACTCGCCATAGCACATACCCTCCCCAATGTCCATAACCCAGCCACCCTATCCCTACCCTCCCACCCTCCAGGAAGGATCGAATTTTCTAATATAGCATAGCAATTATGAGTTGTATGATTGTGGTACTTACCATAGTTTTATAATTATTTTTCTTTTGTATGAATATGTGTCTCCTCAAATAGATACTTCAAAAAAGAGTTTTACTATATTTTTAACACAATTTGTTATAAAACATGATTTACTAAATGACAGTGCAACAGTACTTTGTTTAATTGGATAATTTACTGATTTGTCAATTCTTTTATTCATTATGGCATGTGCATGTTAGGTGCTAGCAGCTAGGTACAAATGGAAAACAGAACAAATGACTACTCACAATGATAAAAGTAACACTCAAATAAATGATATAATGTTCACAGTGCTTATCATAGCATGTGACATTGAATTTTGCCAATATGTTTATTTTAATCTGATAGTAACCTAAATACATCTTTTAATAAATATAATTATCTTTAAATGATTTTAATTGTCTTTATATGATTTTAAACAATAATTCATGTAATTCTTTTTGAAGAAACATGAACATGAATGTAATCAATGTATTAATAGTTATTCTTTAAAAAAATGTATTAATAGTTATTCTTGTTTGGTTCTAGCCAAGATATATCTTTATTCTCTCTCTGTATCCATCAACAATTTGCCTAAAATGAGAACATATCAAAATGTAGAAGAAAGATATGAAGTTATATACGCAGGAGAGATTCAGGGTATGACAGACAAAACAATGCAATTATGAAAAGGAAAATAATTTAGCAGAAATCCAATAAAAACTCAGTAGTCATTTTTGAATTAACTTGGGAATGTTATCAGGTAGAGAAAGAAACATTAGTATTTAGTAGTTATATTAAAATTCATTCAGTAATAAAAAGAACATGCCTTAAGCAAATCAAAAAGAGAAAACTAATAACTTTGAGTCAATTAGAGTAATTAGATGACACTAGGAAGACAATAGAGGAGTTTAAATGGCCTACGCTCCCCAGACTGCACAAACTCAACTCCATATAGACTCCAAGCAGTCTATCAAGCCGTTCTTTCCTTTACGTTATCTTTTCGTCTCTTTTCCTTAAATTTAAAAATATTACATAGTTGTAAATTGCAACTTAGTATTTCTTTTCTGTGATGTTCACTGACATATTTATTAGATTAATTTATTACATATGTCTCAGTACAGCTCGAGTAAAGGAGAAAGCACATTACCACACTTTTGTTGAATGCCTTCTACGTGAAGAATAGTGTGACTGCTATGGTCTTGCATACAATTCAAAGATCATAACTCAAGTAATGAAAGTTTAAGTATATCATATAATATCAACATTTGACAAATAGAAAAACAAAGGTTATGTATGAATCTGTCAAATTATTTAAGTATAATGCAAATAAAGACTATTAGCAAACAATGAATTTATGCATTAAAATTAATAGATGAAACATGGAATAAGATGACAAATGAAGTTATGAAAATGGATAAAATCAACCCCCCAAAACACAAAAGGAGTAAGTTGATTACATAATAGGAAAAATCTAACATTTCTCCTTTCTAATATAATGCATCTTTTAAAAAGCTAGTAAATAATTTGGAAGTAAAAAGAGTAGGAGACTTCTACCAAGCAAATGGACAAACAGCAAGTAGGAGACTTTGTATGACTGAAACAGTGGAGGAGCCAACATTTTATAATGATGAGCATGCAATCTAAAACAAAGATCCAGCATTTATCTCATGAAGCAAATAATATAAAACCATGAATCAAAAATCATAGAAACTACAGGAGAAATAGGGTGACATAATATAATAAGAAGAAGCTTTAAATGTCTTGTATCAAGGCACAGTTCACAAAGTAATAGAGTGATCCACCTCCAAAATAGAGAATACACTTGTCAGCTGCTCGTGGATATTGAAAAATTGACTATTTTGAAATCATAAGGATAATAATTGGAAAAGTGCAATAGGTAAATGGGAAATTAAAAAGAGGAAGTAAATATTTAGTTAAATAATATAAACATTCAGTTTATTTCTTTCTTTATTTTTAAAGATTTTATTTATTTATTTGACAGAGAGACAGATCACACATAGGCAGAGAGGCAGGCAGAGAGAGGGGGAAGCAGGCTCCCTGCTGAGCAGAGAGCCCGTGTGGGGCTTGATCCCAGGACCCTGAGATCATGACCTGAGCCAAAGGCAGAGGCTTTAACCCACTGAGCCACCCACGCACTCAAACATTCAGTTTAGAAATCAGGACAAAATGAATGTTTTTCTTTGCAAATATATATTATTGTAATTCACCACCAACTCACCACAGGGATTATTAAAAATAAACTGTAAGCACAACTTACCTTCTATGTCTTACACAATTTATCAAACAAGTAACCAGGCTAAATATTGTAAGAAGAGATTATTTCAAATTGTTAGAATGTTTTTTTTTTAATTTTATTTTTATTATTTGCCCAAGGGGTACAGGTCTGTGAATCATCAGGCTTACATCTTTCACAGCTTTCACCAAAGCACAAACCCTCCCCAATGTCCATAACCCATCCACCCTATCCCTACCCTCCCACCCCCCAGTAACCCTCAGTTTGTTTTATGAGATTAGAAGTTTCTTATGGTTTGTCTCCTTCCCCATCCCATCTTGTTTCATTATTTTTCCCTCCCTACCCCCCACAACCCCCCACCCTGCCCCTCAAGTTCCTCATATCAGAGAGATCATATGATAATTGTCTTTCTCTGATTGACTTATTTCGCTCAGCATAATACCCTCCAGTTCCATCCATGTCGTTGCGAATGGCAAGATTTCGTTTCTTTTGATAGCTGCATAATATTCCATTGTATATATATACCACATCTTCTTTATCCATTCATCTGTTGATGGACATCTAGGTTCTTTCCATAGTTTGGCTATTGTGGACATTGCTGCTATAAACATTCGGGTGCACGTGCCCCTGAGGAACACTACCTTTGTGTCTTTAGGATAAATACCCAGTAGTGCGATTGCTGGGTCGTAGGGTAGCTCCATTTTCAACTTTTTGAGGAATCTCCATACTGTTTTCCAGAGTGGCTGCACCAGTTTGCATTCCCACCAACAGTGTAGGAGGGTTCCCCTTTCTCCGCAACCTCGCCAACATCTGTCATTTCCTGACTTGTTGATTTTAGCCATTCTGACTGGTGTAAGGTGGTATCTCGCTGTGGTTTTAATTTGTATTTCTCTGATGCCGAGTGATGTTGAGCACTTTCTCATGTGTCTGTTGGCCATTTGGATGTCTTCTTTGGAGAAATGTCTGTTCATGTCTTCTGCCCATTTCTTGACTGGGTTATTTGTTTTATGGGTGTTGAGTTTGAGAAGCTCTTTATAGATTTTGGATACTAGCCCTTTATCTGATATGTCATTTGCAAATATCTTCTCCCATTCTGTCAGTTGTCTTTTGGTTTTGTTGACTGTTTCCTTTGCTGTGCAAAAGCTTTTAATCTTGATGAAGTCCCAATAGTTCATTTTTGCCCTTGCTTCCCTTGCCTTTGGTGAGGTTCCTAGGAAGAAGTTGCTGCGGTTGAGGTCGAAGAGGTTGCTGCCTGTGTTCTCCTCGAGGATTTTGATGGATTCCTTTCTCACATTGAGGTCTTTTATCCATTTTGAGTCTATTTTTGTGTGTGGTGTCAGGAAATGATCCAGTTTCATTTTTCTGCATGTGGCTGACCAGTTTTCCCAACACCATTTGTTGAAGAGACTGTCTTTTTCCCACTGGACATTCTTTCCTGCTTTGTCGAAGATTAGTTGACCATAGAGTTGAGGGTCCATTTTTGGGTTCTCTATTCTGTTCCACTGGTCTATGTGTCTGTTTTTGTGCCAGTACCATACTGTCTTGATGATGACGGCTTTGTAATAGAGCTTGAAATCTGGAATTGTGATGCCGCCAACTTTGCTTTTTTTTTTCAACATTCCTTTGGCTATTCGGGGTCTTTTCTGGTTCCATATAAATTTTAGGATTATTTGTTCCATTTCTTTGAAGTAAATTGCTGGTATTTTGATGGGGATTGCATTAAATGTGTAGATTGCTCTAGGTAGCATAGACATTTTCACAATATTTATTCTACCCATCCATGAGCATGGAATGTTTTTCCACTTCTTTGTGTCTTCCTCAATTTCTTTCATGAGTACTTTATAGTTTTCTGAATACAGATTCTTTGCCTCTTTGGTTAGGTTTATTCCTAGGTATCTTATGGTTTTGGGTGCAATTGTAAATGGGATTGACTCTTTAATTTCTCTTTCTTCTGTTTTGTTGTTGGTATATAGAAATGCAACTGATTTCTGTGCATTGATTTTATATCCTGACACTTGACTGAATTCCTGTATGAGTGCTAGCAGTTTTGGAGTGGAGTCCTTTGGGTTTTCCACATAAAGTATCATATCATCTGCAAAGAGTGAGAGTTTGACCTCTTCCTTGCCGATTTGGATGCCTTTTATTTCTTTTTGTTGTCTGATTGCTGAGGCTAGGACTTCTAGTACTATGTTGAATAGCAGTGGTGATAGTGGACAGCCTTGCCGTGTTCCTGACTTTAGGGGAAAAGCTCTCAGTTTTTCTCCATTGAGAATGATATTCGCTGTGGGTTTTTCGTAGATGGCTTTGATGATATTGAGGTATGTACCCTCTATGCCTACACTATGAAGAGTTTTGATTAAGAAAGGGTGCTGTACTTTGTCAAATGCTTTTTCAGCATCTATTGAGAGGATCATATGGTTCTTGTTCTTTCTTTTATTAATGTCTTGTATCACATTGATTGATTTGCGAATGTTAAACCAACCTTGCATCCCAGGAATAAATCCCACTTGGTCGTGGTGAATAATCCTTTTTATGTGCTGCTGGATCCTATTGGCTAGTATTTTGTTGAGGATTTTTGCATCCGTATTCATCAAAGATATTGGTCTGTAATTCTCCTTCTTGATGGGGTCTTTGCCTGGTTTGGGGATCAAGGTAATGCTGGCCTCATAAAAGGAGTTTGGAAGTTTTCCTTCCAATTCTATTTTTTGGAACAGTTTCAGGAGAATAGGTATTAATTCTTCTTTAAATGTTTGGTAGAATTCCCCTGGGAAGCCGTCTGGCCCTGGGCTCTTGTTCGTTGGGAGATTTTTGATGACTGCTTCAATCTCCTTACTGGTGATGGGTCTATTCAGGTCTTCAGTTTCTTCCTGGTTCAGTTTTGGTAGTTTATATTTCTCTAAGAATGCATCCATTTCTTCCAGATTGTCAAATTTGCTGGTGTAGAGTTGCTCATAATATGTTCTTAGAATTGTTTGTATTTCTTTGGTGTTGGTTGTGATCTCTCCTCTTTCATTCATGATTTTATTAATTTGAGTCCTTTCTCTTTTCTTTTGGATAAGTCTGGCCAGGGGTTTATCAATCTTATTAATTCTTTCAAAGAACCAGCTCCTAGTTTCATTGATTTGTTCCACTGTTCTTTTGGTTTCTATTTCATTGATTTCTGCTCTGATCTTTATGATTTCTCTTCTCCTGCTGGGTGTAGCCTTTCTTTGCTGTTCTTTCTCTAGCTTTTGTAGGTGTAGAGTTAGGTTGTGTACTTGAGACCTTTCTTGTTTCTTGAGAAAGGCTTGTATTGCTATATACTTTCCTCTTAGGACTGCTTTTGCTGTATCCCAAAGATTTTGAACAGTTGTGTTTTCATTTTCATTTGTTTCCATGAATTTTTTTAATTCTTCTTTAATTTCCTGGTTGACCCATTCATTCTTGAGTAGGGTGTTCTTCAGCCTCCATGTATTTGAGGTCTTTCCAACTTTCCTTTTGTGGTTGAGTTCTAGTTTCAGAGCATTATGGTCTGAAAATATGCAGGGAATGATCCCAATCTTTTGGTACCTGTTGAGACCTGATTTGTGACCCAGAATATGGTCTATTCTGGAGAATGTTCCATGTGCACTGGAGAAGAATGTGTATTCTGTTGTTTTGGGATGGAATGTTCTGAATATATCTGTGATGTCCAACTGGTCCAGGGTGTCATTTAAAGCCTTTATTTCCTTGTTGATCTTTTGCTTTGATGATCTGTCCATTTCAGTAAGGGGGGTGTTCAAGTCCCCTACTAATATTGTATTCTTGTCAATGTGTTTCTTTGATTTTGTTATTAATTGGTTTATATAATTGGCTGCTCCCATGTTAGGGGCATAGATATTTATGATTGTTAGATCTTCTTGTTGGACAGATCCTTTTAGTATGATATAGTGTCCTTCTTCATCTCTTATGATATTCTTTGCCTTAAAGTCTAGTTTATCTGATATAAGGATTGCCACTCCAGCTTTCTTTTGCTGTCCATTGGCATGGTAAATTGTTTTCCATCCCCTCACTTTAAATCTGGAGGTGTCTTTGCGTGTAAGATGAGTTTCTTGTAGACAGCATATCGATGGGTCTTGTTTTTTTATCCATTCTGATACCCTGTGTCTTTTAGTTGGGGCATTTAGTCCATTTACATTCAGAGTAACTATTGAGAGATATACATTTAGAGCCATTGTATTGCCTGTAAGGTGACTGTTACTGTATATTGTGTTTCTTCCTTTCTGGTCTATGTTTCTTTAAGGTCTCTTTGCTTAGAGGACCCCTTTCAATATTTCCTGTAGGGCTGGCTTGGTGTTTGCAAATTCCTTGAGTTTTTGTTTGTCCTGGAAGATTTTTATCTCTCCTTCTATTTTCAGTGAGAGCCTAGCTGGATATAGTATTCTTGGCTGCAGATTTTTCTCATTTAGTGCTCTGAATACATCATGCCAGCTCTTTCTGGCCTGCCAGGTCTCTGTGGATAGGTCTGCTGACAATCTAATATTTCTACCATTGTATGTTATAGACCTCTTGTCCCGAGCTGCTTTCAGGATTTTCTCTTTGTCACTAAGACTTGTAAGTTTTACTATTAGATGACGGGGTGTGGACCTATTTTTATTAATTTTGGGGGGGCTTCTCTGTGCCTCCTGGATTTTGATGCTTGTTCCCTTTGCCAGATTAGGGAAATTCTGTATTAAGATCTGCTCCAATATACCTTCTGGCCCTCTCTCAATCTCGTCCTCTTCTGGGATCCCAATTATTCTAATATTGTTTCGTCTTATGGCATCACTTATCTCTCGAATTCTCTCCTCATGGTCCAGTAGTTGTTTGTCTCTCTTTTCATCCTCTTCTTTTTTCTCTGACATTTTGTCTTCTAAATCACTAATTCTATCTTCGGCTTCATTTATCCTAGCAGTAAGAGCCTCCATTTTCAATTGCACCTCATTAATAGCTTTTTTGATTTCAGCTTGGTTAGATTTTAGTTCTTTTATTTCTCCAGAAAGGTCTTTTATTTCTTTAGAGACAGCTTCTCTATTTTCTTCCATTTTTTTTTCAAGCCCAGCCAGCACCTTAAGAATCGTCATTCTGAACTCTGGTTCTGTCATATTACTAATGTCCGCATTGATTAGGTCCCTAGCCGTCATTACTGGCTCTTGTTCTTTTTTTTGTGTTGATTTTTTCCGCCTTGTCATTTTATGCAGATAGGAATAGATGGATGAGAGAACTAAATACTAAGGGGTAGCGATGACCCCAGAGAAATATACACTAACCTACTCAGAAGAGACCTGGAACTGGGTAGAAAAGTAAGAGGGGAAAAAAAAAAAAAAACAAAAAAAAAAAAAACAAAAAACAAAAAAAAAACAAATCCAAAAACTAACAAACAAACAAACAAACAAAAACCCAAAAACCCAAAATCATACAAAAACTAAACAAAAATGAATAAAACAAAATCCTGTATCTATATTATCTATTTCTGTTTCTATATCTATGTCTATGACTCCATATCTATATCTATCTCTATCTCTATCTATCTCTATCTCTCTCTATTAGATTGGTGAATTGAACAGACCCTATAAGTATCCAAAAAAATAAGGTTAAAAACAATGAAGGGATAAAATATGATTATAACAATGAAAATTTTAAAAAAAGAGAATAAAAAGTGTTGATATGATATAAGAGTTAAGAACGTTAAAATAGGAAAAGGGAAAAATTTTAAAAGAAAAAAGTAAGAAAAAATTTCAAAGAGAAAAAAAAATCAATGAACTTTGAACGACTGAAGAATCATGGGGAAAAAGCCATGAATTGTCTCCGTTGCTTTTCCGTAGTTCTGGGGTTCCGCAACGCTTAGCCGTCTTGAACTTGACTTTGACTGGATGGTTTGTTTGTTTGTTTCTCTTGGTCTTCTGGGGGAGGGGCCTGTTGCTATGATTCTCAAGTGTCTCTGCCCGAGGCGGATTCCCACCGCCCTCGCCAGGGGCCAGGCTAAGTAATCAGCTCGGGTTCGCTCTCAGGAGCTTTTGTTCCCTGAACGCTTTCCGTACCTCGTTGGAGGACGGGACTGAAAATGGCGGCTCCCAGTCTCCGACCCGGAGGAGCCGAGAGCCTGGGGCCTCAGCCCTCAGCCCGCCTCAGAGAAAAGCAGTCCCTCCCGTCTCCTGGTCTCCGGCCGCGCTCCGAGCTCACCCGGCCTGTGACTGAGTGTCTCTATCTCTGGCGCGGCCCCGCTTAGAATCTCCAAACCCGGCAGATCCTGCAGCCGCTCCCGCACTGCTGCTCCCGGAGGAGGAAGGTGAGTCTCTCCGGGTCTGCTGCCCGTGGGGTCCCCGCTCACAGATCAGTGGCCCGGCTGAGCTTCAGATCCCAGCCCAAGGTAACCCCAAGCTGAGAGACACCTCAGCTCAGCTCCGTCTCTCCCGCCGGCTTCTGAGACCTGGGAGCTCGGTCGCGCTCAGACACCCCTGGTCTTTTTGTGTCCCCGTGGGTCCTGAGACCACACTGTCCCTGCAGGGGCTTCACCCCCCGCTTGGTCTCTGGGGCGACGTCCCTCAGTGGAGCCGACTTCTCACAGTTCCGAGTCTGTGCTCCGCTGTTCGCTCCCTTGCCAGCAGCCGGCCCCTCCCCCCGGGGTCTATCTTCGCGTCANCTTCCCGTCACCGCAGATTCACTTCTCCGCACGTCCTACCTTCCAGAAAGTGGTCGATTTTCTGTTCCTAGACTTGCTGCTCTTCTTCTCTTCGATCTCCGGTAGAATTTGTAGGTGTTCAGAATGGTTTGATAGCTCTCTGGGTGAATTCCTGGGACCTGATGATAATCGGTCTCCTACTCCTCCGCCATCTTGCCGCTCCGTTAGAATGTTTTAATTCGCAAATTCATTTAACTCATATAAAGTGCTGAGAGAGTGACCATTGGTTCCATTGCTTTCAACAAAGCCAACGCTACAATAATAAATCGATATAATAAAACTCAAATACCTTAGAATGTTCACAATTAGGAATATAAATATTTTCCTAGATAACATATGAACAACAAAAATTTGAGATTATTTTGAGGTCAATTAGGCATTTTCTCAGATATAAGAAACAGACACTAAAAATATGTAAGATTTCAGTACATGAACTCATGGGGGGGGCAGATGGGTTATTTAACTAGTATCTATGGCAAGATCTGGTACTTTTAGAAAAAAAATATGCTACCCAACTCCTTGAAGTAGATAAATTCCAGATTTAGTAGAGATTATTTTACTTTTTAATATATTCATACCTACATCCAGAAACATTTACATAAATTACTAAATTTAACAAATATGTGGTTTTTTCCTGCAAATACATTCCCCCCTTATTTTTGGTTCCACTTTCCCTATTTTTCATCTATTCTATATAAAAAAGCCATCCTCACGTGTTTCCTATATTAATACACTAGGATGGATTTTTCTGTATTTTCTCTCTGTTTATATAAATTTATATAGACAAATATACATATCATATGTATGGAATATTTTCAGTCATAATTTGTTTTACGAAAAGGATGATTTTTGTGCCCTGCTTTTCTTCTCAGCAAAACCTCATAGAAATTCCTGTAAGTTAGCTTGTCAATGTTAACTTGCTCCTTTCAAGGACTTTGTTGCTGATGGCAAATTCTGAGGGCTTTTAGGAATTTCTTTTTGTGATTCTGTCTTCGGCGATTATACTGTGATTCTCCTTATTGTAGTTTTCTTCGTATTTATACAGCTTAGGATTTGGAGAGTTTTTGTGTATGTTATTTGATGTCTCTTATCAATTTTGTAAATTCTCTGACATTGTTTCTTCAAATATTACAAATTTCCTGTTACTTTTCTCCTTTCCTTCTTGAATTTCATACTCCTTAAAAGAGATTTTTATCTTTTTTCCCTTTAAGGGCTTCAATTTAGTTATTTTCTCTTAAACTTTTACTTCACTAGTCTTGTCATTCTTATTGATAATGAGCCTTATTTTTAAAGAAGTTTGGCTGATAACAAAGCCAATTATATTGAACCCAATGCCTCATTTCCTAATATCAGAGTTGTTTTTTTCCCTTAATTTTCCCTCATTTGTTCTTGTATTGGCATGTCTTGTTGTTTTTGAATGAATGCCAACTATTTTGTGTGGAAAACAGTGGAGATTCACAATGAGATTACCTACTGCCAGAAAAGCATCACCATTTTGCCTTCTCTCATGATTGGTCTCGGATTAAGATAACTAAAATCCCGGTGAACTATATAGCTCTTCAATGTATCCCATTTGATTATTTATTCCTTTATTTGATTCTTTTTTTTTTAAGATTTTATTTATTTATTTCACAGAGGGAGAGAGATCACAAGGAGGCAGAGAGGCAGGCAGAGAGAGACTGGGAAGCAGGCTTCCCGCCGAGCAGGGAGCCCGATGCGGGCCTCTATTCCAGGACCCTGAGATCATGACCTGAGCCGAAAGCAGAGGCTTTAACCCACTGAGCCACCCAGGCACCCTATTTGATTCTTTTATAAGAAAATTTCTACTTATTTTCTACGTTTCTAGTTGTTTTCAAAGGGACATTACTCTTTCACAAGCAAATGTATCATCACCAAAAGCAGATGAACCTTAATTTTGTAAAATACTATTCCTATCTGTTAGGTTAGTAGATAATAAGTAATGTGAAAATCTATAACTGAAACTTTCTCTTTATTCCTGATGATAGTATGTAAATTGGTTAAGACCCTTTTCTAGTGTATTTTGATAATATATTTGAAGTTCAGAATTATACACAGTTTTTACCTAACAACTGTCTTCTTTTTTTTTTTTAAGATTTTATTTATTTATTTCACAGAGGTAGAGAGATCACAGGTAGGCTGAGAGGCAGGCAGAGAGAGAGGAGGAAATAGGCTCCCTGCTGAGCAGAGAGCCCAATGTGGTCCTCAATCCCAGGACCCTGAGATCATGACCTGAGCCGAAGGCAGAGGCTTTAACCCACTGAACCACCCAGGCGCCCTGTCTTCTTTTTCTATACTTTGGAAATCTATACTTAAAAAATACTCATGCAGTGCTACAAAGATAGATGTAAAGGACTTTATGTGGCTATTGGCATAAATATTGATTATTGGATGCCTGTGTAATCACACAACAGATTATTAGAAAGAATGTTTAATATATAATATGAAGTATAAAGTTAGATCTTTGGCTTGTTTTGACAGTATCCAACTTATACAACATACACACATTTAATTGGATAGAATGTATTGAGATTATTTTCATAAATATAAAAGATCTAAAATACAGTTTTTCAAATAGGCTGTGAAATTTAAGAATTATATTTAATAATATGAATTCAAAAGCATGAATTTGATTTTATGCTAGGTGGAGTTTCGACACTCCATTATAAAATTCTGAAGCAAAAAGCCATAGTTAACATTTAAAGGTTTCTCAACAGTGAACTTTTCTTCTCCTTTAAAATATTACTGCTACTATATATGCTCAATAATTCTATAACAAAAGTTCAGATTTTCCTGTCTTTTACATATTGCCAGTGGATGAGTAAGCAAACCTATCAATTCTAAAGATTTGAATTAAGGAAATCATGGTTTAAAATGAACAGCTCAATCACATACTCCATTTTCAGTTTCTCTCTTCTTTCGTTGTTATTAATTGTAAAATATTAGCACTTTGTTTTGAGGTCTTAAAAGTCAAAGCTAACACCACAGAGAAGCTTCCAGCAGGGATGATGAGCCAATCAGCGGCCTCTCTGCTCAGCATGAGGCTTCTTCAATTGCAAAAATAAAATGAATCAACCATGGAATTTGCCCAACAAGCTAATAGCTACGCTGTAGTGGCTATCTCATGATACCTCTGTGTCATTAAATTTTGAATGTTAAGTAACTTTTAAAAATGGGTAGACAGTAAAATTACAAATATAAAATCAAATATCATAGTAATAAGAAAGGCAATAAAAAATGAGGTTGCCTAATTTGGTAATATCATAGATAAGGAGGTAATTGGTGAATGGGCTATTTTGGGGGGGAAGCATCTTATTCTAGAAAGGGTTAGAAGCATAGATCACGTTAATCACTCTTATAAAGCACTTAATGCCTTCTTATTAAAAGTGTATCTGTAGAAGTTCATCATTTTACAGGCTCATGTTAAATTGTGGTAGTTTTCACTTGGAATAAATCATCAATACTGATTTAAAATTAAGGCATTTGTGTATTTCCCATTAGTATAGATGCATTTATTTTCTTATAAAGAATTTTTTCATATTTTCAGTCACCCTGAATATTTTATCTTAATTCCAACCAAATTAACAAATCAGAAAAAAATGTTAAGTGCCAATAAAATTAGATTATCAGAAATAATTAAGCTACATGATTATATATTGTATGTGCCATAGTTAGGTGTCTATACATTATTATACTATGTTTTTTGAATTGGTGTGTTTGTTAGTTGTTTTTCACATTTAGACATTTTACATAGAAATTTCTCATCAACGTTGAATTTAAATAATTATTTGTCCCTATAATCAAAGTATTGGTTAGAATGAATTCATACATACTCAGGCACATATTCTGACAGCCCTCTCTACACCACACAATATTAAGTTCCTTCAAGAATCAAAGAGTATAACAAACCAGCCAAAAGTAATATAAATCTTGTCCTTAAAATTTTAATGCAAGTTAATAAATTGTTAGTTTAAAATTGAGGCTGATTAGTGATGGGGGCATGCCAAAGAGATATAGAGGCCAACTGAAAGATCTCCCAGGGGACAAAGATGGGAAAGTTGAGCCAGTAAGATTGGATGACAAATGGTATTGTTATATATGTAAAATATTTACAATTCCAAGCCCATAATAAATATCCAATGATTGGTATCTTTTATAAAAATGTTTTAAATAAGACATTTACCAACTAGTCATCAAATACTTTGGACACATTTAAGGCTATCAATCTGGAAATCTTATTAAAAGATGGTTTAGACAATATGACAGATAAAATAAATATGATGGAAAAACAAAATTATGAAATTAAACAGTCCAAAATGATATATGCCGGGTTTTGCTTCATAAATCAAAAACAGCTTTTGTTAGTCTGTGGGGAGTGCCCAAGAGCCCTTTAATTTCTTATTGAAGTATATATCCTTATTGAGGTTTCAGGATAACTCTATAGAGTAAAATTTTGGTTGTGATCTGCTTTCATTCAAAATTATTTAATATTCAATATTGTCTTAGATTATAGTTGACCATCTGTTATCTTCAATAAAATGGTTTCCAAAAGATTTTAAGACTCTCACAGATGGTTTGCATTTAATTCATTAAATTCTACTTGTATTTGCACTCTTTATTTCAGCTACTTTATGTGCCATTACATAGACATTTTGGGCAAAAAATTGTTAAACATTTAGTGGATAGGGCGCCTGGGTGGCTCAGTAGGTTGAAGCCTCTGCCTTCGGCTTAGGTCATGATCTCAGGGTCCTGGGATCGAGCCCCGCATCGGGCTCTCTGTTCAGCAGGGAGCCTGCTTCCTCCTCTCTCTCTGTCAAATAAATAAATAAATAAATCTTTAAAAAAAATCTCTAAAAAAAAAAAACCAAAAAACAAAATATTTAGCGGATATACCCTGTTCTACAACAGGATCCAGGCATCCTTCCTGACATATTTCCATCATAGTGAGGCATACACACCCATGTACAGGTACTTTTTTTTTTTCTGTGATATATACTTCCAGAGTGGGACTTATAAAACAAACCTAACATGAATTTATAACTTTGATAAAACTACACCTGATTACTTTAAAACATGACAGTTATTCATACTTTTATCATCAGTTTATAAGATAGTTCTTCTTTTCTCCTGTTGGGTTCTTCTATTTCCACCCCTCCTACCCTACTACCCAAATACAAAGGATGGAAACGATAATTTACACTGTTACTTGAGTGTGTATGTTACGGAACCAGATTACTACTTTCTCTTATTTTATGAATGAACCCTTTGAATTGCCTGTTTTCTGGTTGACACACTATCCTTTTACATCTTGTTTCTTTTATTTTATTAAAATTTTCTCTCCTTTTTCTTTTCCTTCTTTTTTTTCTTTCTAAAGATTTATTTATTTATGTGAGAAAGAGAAAGAGAGAGAGCATGTGAGAGAGGGGGAGGAGGGGCAGAAGGAGAGAATCTCAAGCAGACTCCCCATTGAGTGAGGAGCTGGATGTGTGGCTTGATTACTCTGAGATCACAAATCACAACCTGAGCCAAAACCAAGAGTCAGAGGCTCAACTGACTGAGCCACCCAGGTGCCACTTCTTTCTTCTTTCTGCCTTACTCCTATCAGCTTACTGAAATATGTATATACAATCATATATCCATATATACACATATATATGTTATAAATAGTAAACCATTTGTCTACAGCTTTTTTCATACATTTTTGCCTGGTATAAATTTGCCATTTGATTTCAAATATAGTATCTTCCATAAAGCTAAAATATTTACTGCGTATATTCACAAATCTGTAAATTTTGAATTTCTTTCTTGCTGAAAAAATATTCTGTACACTTGGAAGTGTTTTATTTTTATCATATTCCACCCTGAATTTATTTTGATATATGCTCTGAAGTTAGACTTTCACTTTATTTTCCTCTGGGAAGCCAATTTTATCTGTAATATTTATTAAGCTATTATTTAATCCCACATAATAACATCTCATATAAAATCATAACAATTGGGTAAATTTCCTTCTATCATGTTTTTTCAGTGACTTAAAATATAGTTTAGTCTACTAGAATGAAACCTTCCTTATATTTACTCATTGGTTTGGGTAGGGTTGTAGTTCTTATAGGAAGTTAAACTTAAGTTCTCTGCTTCGGTAGACTCTGTAAAATGGGAGTAGTGATAGCAGTTACCTCAGGGATATTTTGAGGATTAAATAAAACAATACATCAAAGTAATGTTAACAGTGCCCAACACCCGTTAAGTAGTAATTGCTTAAAAATACATTATCGAAGGTTTGGCTTTACCCCGTTTTATCCGTGACTATTAGTGAATTTTGTGTAGCTTTTCACCACTTAACCATTTATGCTTATATTCTTATAAATTTGGGAAAAAAGATTAAATATTATTTCTTTACTTGAATATCTACTTATGTTTATTATACTATCCATTTATTTTTTTCTAAACTAAATATTAAAAACCATAATATTTCACCTGAGTACTGATTGGGTCCCCTTCTACATTTTTAAGCAGAATTTGGACACATTGTCTTTGTGTCCAAAAATATGGCTAATATTTTGTTTTGTAATTTTCCCCTACGTTTTAGTTCAATGATATAGCTGCCTGTAGGGAAAAGAGGTTCTTACTGTAGATACCAAACACTACATGCACACATCTCTCTTATTAACAGCTAGCAGAGGTAACACACACACACACACCTCCTCCCCAACAGCTGTTTAAATGTCCAAAGATCTGAATCAAAAGCTATTTGAAAATACTAAAATGTTATATGCCACTGAAGAGATGGAGAATGAAAGTGTTCTAAATCTTCTTTTTCTAATGCTTAGAGTACTATTCTGTTTTTGTTTTTAAGATTTTATTTATTTATTTGACACAGAGAGGGCACAAGCAGGGGGAGTAGCAGGCAGAGGGAGAGGGAGAAGCAGGCTCCCCACAGGGCAGGGGGAGCCCGATGTGGGACTCGATCCCAGGACCCCAGGATCATGACCTGAGCTGAAGGCAGTGCTTGACCAACTGAGCCACCCAGGTCCCCAGTATTCTGTTTTATATAGCAAGGTTTCCTTTAATGAATATGAGATAGAACCTACAATGCTGTGTTGGGAATACTACCCATGTCTAGTGATGAAAACGAATTCTATTAGTTAAACACTTAGCTATGGAAGGTTAGGTATGTGGGCAAAGATATTATAAAATACAGGTCATGAGAACATTGATATGCTTAAGAGGATGATTTCATTTTATGTGTATGTGTGTGTGTGTGAGAAAGAAAGAGCATTTCACACATTCCTTGCTTTAATTACAGGGCTTTGAGAAGGTGACAATGTTAGAATCCACAGCAATTAAGTTGACTGGATAAGCTCCCAGTTAAAAGAAATAAGAATAAAATAGCCCATTGGAAACAATTTAGAAACAGTCAAATTAACTATAAATTTGCACATGAAAAGGAACACATATCTTTGTGAGGTATTTAAAGCAATATGTTTTATCCTCATTTCAATAAAAGTATAATAGTTACATGTGATATCTGTGAATATGTCAGGACTAAGAGATCTCTCAAAAATATTGCCTTAAAATGTCAGTTACTGAACAGAACAAGATTCACAGTACTAGCTTGTACCATTACCACTAAAAAAAAACAAAAAACAAAAACACCCTAAAAAGCTACATACCAAATCATGAAATCACCCATGGACCAAGAAAAGGATCTCCTGGGAAGAGTTATCCTCTAAATAGCTCAGTAGTGGTAAATATTTGGAGGATACAACAGAGAGACTTGGAGAAAAATCCCATTCTAGAGTTTTACCTGGCAAGTCTCATACTCTTCATGCAGAGAGGAGGTGAAGGCAAGTATGGCCCATGACTCCATTACTCTGGGCTGGATTTTTATTGTTGTCATTCCTCTGTGGGCTCCAGGTTGAACGTAAATCATGAAAGGGACTCAATGAGTTGGTGAGAAAACAGATTTCCCAGCAGTATTTATTGCCATTCTGGTACTATGAAAATTGTATGCACGCCGTAGCAGATGGAATGGCTCAGCAGAGGTTAGAAGACCCAGGAAAGTTATATATAATAAATTTTATAGGCATTTCCTTCTGTAGAATTGAGACTCACCTTTCAGACTCGTTTGATTTCTTCCATAACATTTTGCCTTAACAAACATTATTTTTTTTAGGAAAATGCAAAGTAAATAGAAACGAAGCTGTCACAGATTCATAACTTTTCAGCATTTCATACAGTTGAATATGTCTAGATTCATTGGTCATTTCCAGACTATCGTTAAGTCACGTTTAGCTCTATCCAAAGGATTTCTGAATCTTCGTCCACTAGAAACCTGCCCGTATATTGTCTTTATTGGTTTTACAGTTTGGGTTCCTACTTGAAATCCCGTGCTTTAACGGGACGCGTCTTTGGACCATCTTGTGATACACAATCACGGTCAGAAGAAAGGGGTTAGGAAAAGTCAGGCAAGCTCTGAATAGAAGATTAAAGGGATAGACAAGTTAAAATTAAGCTTAATTTTTTAATTTTCAGGTATACTTGAGAACCAAAGATAAAGGCAGCAACACATCAGCCCTGACTCTGTGTCAGCCTCCTCTATTCCAGGGCAGTGCACGTAGGTCAGGGCACCTCTTTTACATAAGGTCCATTAATGGCAATAATATACTGCTTAAAAAAATGAGCAACAAACCTAATTAGATGGCTGGAAAACTGAGCCTGTAGGTATATTTGTAATTCATAGTTCTGCAAATGATTTATATGATGTAAATGAAGTATAACAAATCTTAGAGCACTTCATTTTATTAATAAAATATGAGTCATTTTCATGAAGTTTTGAGCGTTATATTCATTTCGTATTGCTTGTGTATCAAATTACGAACTAGGTAGTTTAAATAACAGATATTATAGGACTTACAAAACCGGTGGGAGAAATCCTACAACAGGTCCATGGTGGCTTAAGGGTGAGAGGAAGGGAATAGATGAGCCCTAGTAGAAAAGAATTAGTCAGTTGGCAAATACAGGGGAAAGGGGTTTTCTAGAAAGAAGGATGCATGTGTGTGTGTGTGTGTGTGTGTGTGTTTCTGTGTGTGAAAGAGAGGATGCGTGTGTGTGTGTGTGTGTGTGTGTGTGTGTTTGTGTGTGTGAAAGAGAGAGAGAGAGAGATGGAAAGAGAATGAGGGCATATGTCAAAAACAGGCGAGTATTTGAGGAAGTGAATGATGATTTGTGAGCTCCACAGGATGTGGGCCTCAATCCTGACTATTGGTCAGCAGCACGCAGGAAATTTTAATACATCTGGTGTCTAGATCCTCCATCACGTTGGCTTGGTATATATTGGACTCTAATCATGAGTATTGGTAACGTTAATACCACTTATTTTAATGTATATTCAGGCTGAAAAGTGCTTTGAATTTCCAGACACTTCTCAATTCTATCCAAGTATTGTAGGAAACAAATGAAGGGTTTTAAAGGGTTCAGTTATGACAGTTAAGTTTCTGCTTTAGAAAGATAAATATGGCGAGCGCTGGACATTATGTTGGATTACCCAAGATCAGAAACGTGAAGAATGAGAAAGAGTCTATTATTTTAAACCAGAAATTAAAAGGCTGAGTTAAGGTAATGACATTTTCATCCCTGAATGGGGTAGATGGATGCATGGATAAATGAGGGTTAATGGATAAAAATAAATTTTAAGTGATACTATGGGAGTGAACTTACAGGACATAACATTTCCCGTGTGTAATAGTTTTTACATTTACATCCTCAGCCCTGGCTTCCCAATAAATCTATATATTTACATGACTTCTGCAATTGGATATCATAAAGATACTTTAAATTTCACATAGTGAAAATAAAAATCTTGATTAGTTATTACTCTTTTCCTACTATCTATCTTACCCATTGTATTTATGGAGAATTTGTTCTCCATTTGTTCTGGGAGAATATTTTGGAATTATTCTCATTACACTTCCTTTCTGTTCACCCCACAACTAAACCAGCAAAAAATCCTGGACTACCTCCATAGTATTTTCAGAATGTCATCACTCCTCAAAACTTTCACCATGACCACCCTGGTTCACCACTAATGGGTCTTAGCTGACCTGTTACAATAGATCTTTAATAGATATTTATGTGTTGGACTTTATCTCTCTTCCCTAAGATTCGGAGATTCTTCTACAATATAAGTAAAGTCTTATCACTTTCCTGCTCAGGGTACTTCGATGGCCACTCATTCCTCTCAGAGTAAAACCAGGTCCTTATCAACTGATACTACTTTTATGTTTCCCTGAAACCAAGGTCCATAATTGTATCCACAAACAGGTTTGTTAATTTAAACAAATGTAGGAAAATAAGTAGAATTTCTGTGATATTCATATCTCTAAGGATGATGATTATAAAGGTGCCTTGAGGCCTATAGGATATTTATGGATTTAAGTATTAGCTGACATTTGGGCATGTATACATTTAAATAGATAATAGAAACATATTCATTTATGCCCTATATCTTTTAAGCTGATAACTTCACAAATTGGTGAGAATAAACATAAACAAAATTACCCATCAAGTCTTTGAAAATAATAAATGGGAATATATTTTACTGTGAATCATAGCAATTTGCTACTAAGCAATTACTAATAAACAATAATAGAAATTACTACTAAGATGTAAGTTTTAGAATCAGGACTTCACTATTATTCTAAATTAGAGTCAATGAACATTTTACAATTTTATTGTGTTAATTATTTTAACATCTAACGATATTTTATGGAATAAATGGAGACATTAAAAATTACTTGAGCACTTTGTCCATTAAATCATTCTTTTATTTACAGCCATAAAATCATTGATTTAATGTGAGATCACTCAATCTCTCAAGTACAAAGATGCTGTAAAATATTGAACTCTGACGTCATGTCTAAAAATATTGAATAAAGAAGGAAAAAGGCTTACTGAAAGTGATTCTTTGTTTATAGTCAAGGGAAACATACATTTTGTACTTTCCATTTTCTGTTTTTCCAGGGATAAAATATTTAGTGTAGCAGTGTAAACTATATTCTTAGGGAGCTAGGGCTAACATAGCTAAAATGGCTTAGAGCTCTGAGTACTTTAGGGTATGCTTAAAGGGAGTAATTTTGGAGTAGTTTTCCTCCCTGTTGTAAAA
The DNA here is from genome assembly GCA_002007465.1 of Ailurus styani. NCBI lineage: Eukaryota > Metazoa > Chordata > Mammalia > Carnivora > Ailuridae > Ailurus > Ailurus styani. The sequence continues at coordinate 69,255 of LNAC01000072.1, read as the reverse complement.
TACTATTAGACAACTGAGAGGTAATACAGAAATGACAAACAGTTTTGAGAAGAAAAATCGCACATGGATGTGAAAACTAAAACCTGATAAGTTCCTCTTCCATACAATTAATACAAATGGTTATACTGATTCATACATTCACTGTTTCAATTCCTAAATGAAATAATGGGACACTCCAGGGTAGGTTCTGTGCTTTAAGCTGCTGACAAAGTATTAATATGGTTGACATATCTCTGTAGTCATACAAATTACAGCATAGGATGAGAGAGAAAATTTATAGTGGGTTTTGTGGGCAGGGCGAGGGTTTCTAACTGTAAATTAACAAAAAAGTAGAAACAAGGAAAAGTTCGGGTGGAAGGGTCAATGCCCAAGGCCTTGATATTGAGGCCTTGACTGAGGACTCAGAAAACGTTTTGCGCAGAGAGTGTAGAATGAATGGTAAGTCAGGACCAAGGCTACAGGGAAGGTGGGTTATGAAGCACTATTCCTAGTACTAGGGATCTTGAGTATTTTTTCAGAGTAATGGGAAACCAATGAAGAATTTTATGGTTCATAGTTTCAGAAGATTGTCTATTTCAGCAAGGACACCGTAGTGGGCTCTGGTGGCCAGGATGGAGAAGAGGCAGGGCTAAGGCTTGGAGAAATTTATCGGGCTGAAATTGGGCTGGGAAAAATCTGATAGTGACTGGGATGGAGAGAGGTTAGAGGACTTGGATTGCATCTTACATGACCTCAGCAAGCGTATGCGGAAGTGACTACTCCAATCTTTCTCCAAAGAGCTCTGTGATCTTTTAACCATAACACAGTCTGCTGAAAAAAGTGAACACATATTTTGACGGCTGTGGTATATGAGACATGAACTGACACTGATCTCTATGGATACAAAGTATTCATGAGCCTCCTGTTAGGGGATAAGTGGTAGGGGCAAATGAGGCTTAGGTAATAAATGGAGTCCTTGTCTTGATCTAATGATGGACAGACAGACCTATCCATCTGACAGTGGTTCTAATATAATGGTTCTTTGAGATTTTGTCTCAATATATTAGTAAACACCAAAAATTGCTGCAGAATAAAGCCTCATTCAGAAGTGGTCCTGAAAGAGTTAAAGAGAAATTTTCCTATTGAGCAGAGATTCAGGCAGTGTACCTGATCATCATTTTGGATGGGCAGATATGAATAGCTTGTCCAGTTGGTCAGAGGCCTGGAAGGAGCAAGCTTAGAATGTTCTAGTCTTGATATCAACTGTGTACATGGTGGTTTGAAAAATTGAATAAATTAGCTCATGTCTATTTATTCAGGTAGTGGCTTTTAGAGATCACATTGGGCTGTGCATCTCTTTGGATACCCACAAACACTCTCCAAGGTTACACAGGCATGTATAGCTCTAAGGATCAGTGGACAAACTTGTTTTCCTTAGCACAATTTCTTACAACTGGTCTGCCTGGAACTACTGTTGTTACCAAAGGCATCATGCTCATTCTGCTTTCCCATGCTGCTTTTCATAAGCTTCCTTCTCCTACTTTAAATTAGATGGGCATATTCCTCGTCCATCCCAATTTCTATTATGAACCATTGACGGACGGTGTAAAAACATCTGGAGACTCAGAGGACAACTGGAAATACTGATCTTTTCCAAGTCTCCACTAATACATAAACTGAATGAGGAAAATCTTCAGTCTTCAAGTTTTATCGAAGTACATTAAAGCTCATGAAAAGGGGTACGTGGGTGGCTTAGTCGGATGAGCGCCCAACTCTTGGTTTTGGCTCAGGTCATGGTGATCTCAGGGTAACTCCTCCCCCTACTGATGCACTCTCTCTCTAAAATAAGTAAATAAAATCTTAAAGAAATAAAGCTCATGAAAAGATACAAACATTTTACCAATAACAGCAAATTAATAATACTTTTATTATCTCCACCAGTTCTGAGTATATTGGGATAAATAAATATTTCTAAATAAAACAATAAATGTAAAATTGATAATAATTTGATAATTCTTTGTAAAAACTACTGGATATATTTCTCAGAATGTGAAGAAAGTACTCTAATGACGAGGTAACAAATCTTATGGCAAATATAACGGTTTAAAATCNAACAGCAAATTAATAATACTTTTATTATCTCCACCAGTTCTGAGTATATTGGGATAAATAAATATTTCTAAATAAAACAATAAATGTAAAATTGATAATAATTTGATAATTCTTTGTAAAAACTACTGGATATATTTCTCAGAATGTGAAGAAAGTACTCTAATGACGAGGTAACAAATATTATGGCAAATATAACGGTTTAAAATCTTTGTTTTCAATAATATTGAAGCAATAGCTAAATGATTCATCAGTGGTCAGATATCGCTAAGCAGTTTCATATATAAACTAAAAAGAATTTCAAAATAAAGTTATATTGCTATAAGGTACTCCTTCCATTCTAATATACTTATTTATGTAAATATATTTTCTAAACTCTCAGAACAATATATGAAATTAGAGAATTGATGCTGATACCTGTCTCATTCTCAGGGGAATAAAAAAAGGAGGCAAAAACCTCCATCTCATTGAGAAATGCATTTCAAATAAAAGTTATCTTTTACATTTCATAATTAGCCAAATTTGTAATATATTTTGGGGGAGGATGTTAAATGTAAATAGAAGTTGAAAGTCTATTAAACATGGTGTGTGTGGTATGTGTGTAAACATATAATGAATGGTGGCAGTGATCAAATTGCTGTTTTCTGGGGAGGATCCAGTTAGACAAAGTTAGAAGAATTTTGGGTTGTTTTTGTTTATATATGTCAATATTTATTATATTTAGCAATTATATAAGCATATTAACTACTTAAAATGAAGATTCAGGTTTCCAATGAAAATATTTGAGGCCTTCTATCATTTTCCAAAAAATTAAATGTTAAGAGAATTAAATAGGTTGACGTCAATAGCTCTCGATGGGTGTTTGAGTTACCCAGGCTCCAGTATTTCTGATTGAGTGTTATCTGAAAATTTTCTTTCTAATTACTCTAGAAAAAAATAGTTCACATGAATGAAATAACATAAATAAATTATTATGAACATTTACTAAAATACGTACTTAAACTTTAAACCCTTTTGGAAGATTGTTTCTAAAAGAAATGGCATGAGGCATGGACCTGTAGGTATGGTAAGTCTCAGCCATCTGGTCAACCTGGGCTTTGAAGTCTCAGAGTAGACACCTATTCCTTTTTACTCAGATTACCTGGAACAAACAAATTAAAGTGCCTCTGTACAACACCAATTTTTTTTCCAAGACTTATTTATTTATTTGAGAGAGAGAGAGAGAGAGAGCATGAGTAGAAGGAGGGGCAAACTAAGAGTGGGGAGAGAGAGAGAGAGAGAGAGAAGCCGGCTCCCCTCTGAATGCACAGCATGATGCGGGCTCGACCTCATGATCCTGATATCATGACCTGCTGAAATGAGGAGTTGGACCCCTAACCGCTTACATGACTGAACTATCCAGGTGCCCCCCAATGCCAAATTTTTTTTTGATTTATTAATATATTTAATTGAGCATATGTTTTAACAACTTAAATAATTTATTAAGGCAAATTAACTTTATAGTCTCTAATGGCAAAATCATAATAGGATCACTGTGGGATTGATTTGCAATTTCTAGTTGAATTGTTCACCTATAAATGTGGAGGAAACTCATGAGTCTTTGTTTTCAATAAAAATTATATATCATCTGATCAATTGCAATTAAGTTGGAAAAATTCAATAATATATGTGAATTTAATCAGTACCTGAAAATTGGTTTTATTTCTCATACTGTTGAAATTCTAATTAGTACCTGTCATTCTGTTGGAAAAAAAATAAACAAAATTCTAAAATATATACCATGGGGAACTATAATATATTATTGAAGTTTTCAGTAGGTATTTTGTAGAGAGTACTCATTGATTAGTTTTTATTCAACTTTAATACCACATTTCATTTTTTAATACCACATTTCAGTTTTCAGATCATGATGGGATTGCCGTAGTCAATGTGAGTGCTGAAAAATGAAATGCGTGTTTAAAATTTTGTTTAACAATGATCACTATTAGCCTTGACAATAAAAGTCAGATTCATCATTTATTATCTTCTGTTTTAGGCATTGACCTAGAGTCATATCTTTTCATGACAAATGGAAAGGTACTGGCAACACTTTTCTTAAAACCATAGTAATGAAAATAACAGTCCTTTGGTTTGGTAGCTGAAGGTCAAGACACCCAACTCCCAAATCTCAAGTTGTATTACAAGAAGTATGAATAATGGATTCTTTAGAAAATATCCTTTTATTCACACCACTTATTTTCATGTAGTGTATAACAAAAGTGTGAGATTAGGTGGTTGTTAAATGACCAAATTATGCTGTTGTCAATCAACATTCTGAGTTTGAGTATTTAATAGCATTATTGGTCACTTTTAGCTTTATTATATGATTTTTTGTTGTTTTTTTAAGGAAAGATATAGTACTCTTAATATTCCTAGCCTAGAGGTTTTAATTTTTTCTAGACTTGAGTGCTTTTCGCTGCCATATATAGAACCTGAAAACATAATGTGTATTATGATGTTCTTGGCAGGAAATGGATGAATAATTTCCTGAAGGAGTAATTGTGAAGAAGCTGTTTAAAGGGATTATTTTAAGAGTTTGGATAGGGATGAAGGAAACAGAAGGGTTAGCTAAGGACTCAGGGACGATAACAGAAGAAAGCCCTGAATACACCTTGCTCTGAAGGTACAAGGGCAAGAAGAACAGGGATGTCAAGGGGAGCTATTGTGGAGGGACAGGGACCACCAGCTGGTCTCTAGTAGAAAAATAAGATCATTGCCCAAACTGCCTGAACCAAGTAGAAGAGATCTGAAATTGCCACCATTCTCATGCCTCCTGATCTGTAATCCTTTGCAATTTCTTCCCATTGACTGAAAAGCCATATATTAAAATGTATTTTCTAGGAATAGGAAAAATAACATTTTTATTCAGTTTTTGCTGAAGAATACCTTTTCCAAGCTCTCCAATCATCACCAACACCATGAATGAACATAAATTACCCTAGACAATTTCCTAATAATTTTACTAAGACAGTGATGGTTATAATATGCTAAAATATTTTGAGATTGGCACTACTAATTTTAAATCTGCAGGAACCACAAAATAGCCTATTTCCTATAGATACAGAAAAAGTGATTCATTCTTTTCTTTGAATGTGCATTTCCTGTTTTTCTTGTGTGTGTGTGTGTGTGTGTGTGTGTGTCAGAGATTAAATGCTCTTCCTAGTGTGCCTTAAACTCAAGAAACTTGCAAAATTTTGAAGCTGCTTATATAAGGACTTCCAAGGGCTTAAAAGTCTGGCAAGTAACATTTCAAACCAGTGAGTTTTTTAACATTTTACAGATTATTTTACATAAAGTAAAATAATATCAAAGTAGGAGAATGTGATTCTGTAGACAGAGAAATATCACCCCCAAGGCAATCCTGCTCATTCCAAATATTCTAAGCAATTTCGTGTTGGGAAAGAGAGAAAGTGTTTCCTGCAGGTTTAATATACTTGACCTTGGTAAACTGAATGAAAGGACAAAGATGCAACTGACAGTCCTCTTTTATACGTTTGTCATATATCCTCATAAATCTGTGTAATTTTAGGGGTAATGTGTTTTTGTTTGTTTTTGAACAAGAGAATTTAAAATGCTCTATTGTAGGTACTGAATATAACAATGTCAATTACAACAGCTCTAAAAAATGCACATTGTAAAGATAAGTAAGCATAAAAGATGAAACCTGATATAAATACAAAGATTCTTTTCAGTTTGGAAAAATGTTATATGTACTCAATATTCTTCCCCGCTTTCCAAAATCTTAAATTACTATGTTATGAGACAGTAAGTTGTCTAATATGCCAAGAGATCTGTGTTTTATGTGAGAATTCATTTCAGCATTTAAAGGAACAGCAAATAAAGTTACAGCTTATGTAAGTCTATATAAACATAAAATATTCCTGAGAAAGAGCAAACAACTGTTTGGGTATAACCAATTAACTTCTTTCAGTGCAAGATTATTTTTTCTATTTAACTTTAAGGAAGTATGAAGTATACTTTATAAAGCATAAAGTAGCTTGTGTTTCAACGTTGGGAAAAGAAAGATGAAATTATTTAAATGTATGAATGAATTCATTTTTGTTATAAAACAATTAACATGTTAACAATGAAACGTACACTTTAAGAAAGTGTTATGGTCTTTTATACCCTATAAATCTCTCAAAAGAAAAAGAAATAAGCATTTTTCTCTAGAGAATACTGCAATTCCAGAGAATGTATTTGTGTTAAAACAACCTCACTGATGGAAAAATATGATTCCTTTATGTTTGAATTAATGCCATGCTAGAGTCATTTATAAACAATGAATATTGTCACAGAGTATCAACTTTCTTGTTCTTCAAAATAGGTGACCTGTGAAGTTTTTATTGTTACAACTTATTTCCCAAAGCCTTATGAGTAACTAGGCATACCTCAGAAAGTCTAGATTCAAGTAGCAGCAATTCTCAATCCTTTCCTTAGGCTTGCATGACTTTAAATGTAGTGTAGGGCGCCTGGGTGGCTCAGTGGGTTAAAGCCTCTGCCTTTGGCTCAGGTCATGATCTCAGGGTCCTGGGATCGAGCCCCACATCGGGCTCCCTGCTCAGTGGGGAGCCTGCTTCCCCCTCTCTCTCTGCCTACTTGTGATCTCTCTCTCTCTCTCTCTGTCAAATAAATAAATAAAAATCTTTAAAATAAATAAGTAAATAAATAATAAATGTAGTATAAAAAGCATATACAACTTGTCATGATGAACATAGGTTATGGCCATTTAAATATAAATAGATGCAGATACATACACACATATGCTTGCACATATTAGAACTGGACTGCACTGTGTATCTTACAAGCCTGTGGGAGTGTTTGTGTTCCTACACACGTCACATTCCCTCGGGGTGAGGGGAAGGAGGAAGGGACGCAGGCCTGTGGAGATGGAAGCTCGTGGGATGGAGAAGAAAACAAGAGAAAGGCACCATTAAGGAAGAAATGGCGAGGGGGCTTCTGGAACCTCTTATTCATGAGGCGTGATAAGAAGATACACATGAAGTCTTAATCGTACAACCCCTGGCGGCTGACACAGACCAACCGAGGAGTTTGTCTGGGAGGCGTAGGGAACGTTGGCAGAGTACTGGGAACTGGGGTGCAGGTGTGTTTTGAAGCCGGCTACCCCTGTGCATGCTTGGAATTGCACCTGGGGGAGCAGGGGAGGGAGGAGGGAACCATGAGGTGTGTCTAAATCAAATGTCTGTGAGTTATGTCACTCGAGGGCCAAGAAGGCTGAGGTATTTATACACCAGCTTTCTGGAGTTGTTGTTGGAGGGCAGCTCCTGAGATGTGTTACTTTCCTGGTGTTGAGTTAGGTCCGCAGCAACTGCGACATCGCGGGGGTCATGACAGTCACAACAACGTGGAGCATGGCAGCTGGAAGTCTCTGGGACACGCTGCTAGGTCCAAGGACAAGGACGAGTCCCACAGCACCTGCAGTCACTCACACAGACCTTTCTGTGCAGGTCAGAAGTCAAGTACCAGTGTTCATACATGCAACATGTATATGTAAATCATAAATACATTTACATATGTGCATTGACTGAGCACCACAACGGCTAATATCTCCTCGAAATGATTTTTTTTTTCTTTTGGTGCAATAGAGCAAAAGTTTCAAGATAAAATGTGTTGTACGATGCTCTGCATTAGTAAAATGTGAGCATAAGGAAGAACCAGGATTTATTTTGAAAAATCATGGTTAAAATGAACACAGTGTCCTTTCTTCCCCCAGAATATGATGCTCTGTGGAATTTCAGTGCACAAATATTTAATTTTAGAACCTTTATCACAAAAGGGCAAAATCCTTTTGGAGAATATATGCACATTTTATCTGTCACTTCTGAATATTATTAATGAGCAATAAATGGTATTTTAAAGTTGTTCTTTCAAGGATTAAAAAAAGTCTAATGCATAATTTACAAAATTGTACTCTCTCATCCTAAGTTTCATGGAAAGCTAACAGTGGTGAAATTAAAAATAATGATAAAAAAAGAATTTTCCTACATTCTTTGTATATATATATATTTTTTAATTTTTACTTAAGAGAAAAAATGTTAATCTCTCTTCTTATAGAAAGAGGGTATGCCTTGGTTATGAGGGATAATTGGTACAGAGAAAAATAATTTGTACACAGAAAAATTTTTCTGATTCATGTTCATTTTTCTGAGGAAAATTGTTTCCAAAATAAGTCATTATCTTATCAAGCCATATAATATGATACCTTCTCAAGCCATCTATTTATAAATATTTTTAAATAAATCACTTCCAGTATATAAGTATTTAGAAATTAAATTCTATAATACTGATAGTTCTTGACAGTAATTCCTTGATTGAATGTGGACCATATTGAAAATACTAATGTTAATACTTTTATGTTCTATAGAGAAATCAGAATATACATATATACATATGTACACAATCCTTAAAAATACAGAAATTTATAGGTTGTGACTTTTAAAATAAAACACATTCCATAGGTCAAAACATTTCAGTTCAAATGCAGAAATCAATTTTGAATTAAAAAATCAAAGGAAAGAACAAATGGACAAGAAAAATACTTTGGGGGAGGGGCATGATCATATATTATTTTTCTTTATCGCCCAATTTCTCTGCCATAACATAATAGTACCTTCATAACAAAATATTAAAATGAATATTAGGGATATGCAATATATGCCATATGTCAACAAACAAGTTTTAAATCTAATGACAAAATTTCATGAAACAGAAAACATTGTTTCTTATTATTTATTCATTTGGCTTGAAAGTTTCTGTGTCTGAAACATAAGTCCATGTTTTCATAACAACCGAATAAAGTTTCATCTTTTTTCTCTTCCCAGAAGTTTCTAGGGATTAAAAAAGTTGAGTACTAATTGCCCGTCAATCTGGTTTCCAGTTCGCCTCAGGCGTAGCCACTGGGACGCTTGGTAGAATGACAGTGCTGGTGTCTCTGGGTAGGAGTGAGCGTTGATGGTGGAAGAAATTGAATTATGAGAACACACGACGGGGAGGAAGAGTAGGATCTCAGCTAAAGAGAAGTTTATTGTTACCGTAGATCATCTGTTCTTGGGATTCTTATCTATAATTCTCTATTTCTCTGATCTACCACCTCCATTCTTCCCATGACCTACACTCCAGAGAAGCTGAGCTTCTGGGCATGCCAAGTTCTCTGTCCCTCATGCTTGTTCACCTAGAGCCCCACATCCAAGAAGTCTCTTCCTTCCTGTTGCTGTAGCTTCCTCCACCACGTTGGCCAACTTCTAATCACTCCATCATCCTTCAGGTAGAATTGTTTTCACAACAACTTGACATTTCCCCCCCCCTTTATCCTGTGTCTCACTTTACTCTAATTTCTTGTTTTGATTGTTTACATTTCCTGTAAGTGAGTAGGCACAGGAGACTAAGCCCAGTAAATGACGTGTCTGTTGTTCAGCAGTTAGCTTCAGGCTCACATCATAACAAGTGAGAAAGTCAGAAAGATATCTTTCTCTGTCTCTGTGTCCACATCTATCTACCTGTCATATCTATCTATCTATCTATCTATCTATCTATCTATCTATCTATCTATCTATCTATCTATATCTGTCCTCTGTCTATCAAGAGATGGGAGAAAAGGTGAGAAATAAAGAGGGAGACAGAAAGAGGAATGAGGGAGAGAAAGCCCAAGTTACCTAATGTGAAAGCCTCTAATCCTATATATTAAAAAAAATAGAAAAAGTGGGCGCCTGGGTGGCTCAGTGGGTTAAAGCCTCTGCCTTCAGCTCAGGTCATGATCTCAGGGTCCTGGGATTGAGGCCTTAATTATATACTTTGGAGAAGACCTGAGAAACTGGGAGCATATCACTGATACCACTGATACCAAAATCAGCCATATTTTTTCTGTCTGCCTCTGACATTTCTCTATGTATATGCTCAGAAAAAGAGAAAGAAAAAAGGAAGGAAGGAAAGAAGAAAGGAAAGTGAAGTTCATAGTGATTAATTATATACTTTGGAGAAGACCTGAGAAACTGGGAGCATATCACTGATACCACTGATACCAAAATCAGCCATATTTTTTCTGTCTGCCTCTGACATTTCTCTATGTATATGCTCTAAAGCTGAGCAGATGTATTGCCTATTACTTAATGCATGAGTTTGATTATTTATATTATTCTCAGGATACTCCTTGGTCTGGAGAGCAGGAATTTGAAGACATAGTGACTGATGTGAAGGACAGAGTAGAGGGTTAAATCTCCTAGTTTTTGGGCGCCTGGGTGGCTCAGTGGGTTAAAGCCGCTGCCTTCGGCTCAGGTCATGATCCCAGGGTCCTGGGATCGAGGCCCACGTCGGGCTCTCTGCTCAGCAGGGAGCCTGCTTCCTTCTCTCTCCTCTCTCTCTGCCTGCCTCTCTGCCAACTTGTAATCTCTCTCTCTCTGTGTCAAATGAATAAATAAAATCTTTAAATCTCCTAGTTTTGTTTTATTTATTTATTTTTTGACTTTCCAACTGATCTTCTAAATAATTATAACAAAATTCTATCACTTAAAAAATTATAGTATAAGCAATATGCAAATAAAGCACCAATGATGGTTTTATTACAAACCAATTGAATGCTAGGGTTTGACATCTATGCAAAATAATATGGGCTTTATCTTGCTATTCAGTTTGCTGAACGGGGGAGCAAATGACTAGCTCATTCACATCCTCACTTGTGTAACCGAGTGCACCATATTGGGAGAAAAAAGAGCACCATAGCTTTTTCCAGATCTATTAGGCTTGCTTTTTCATATTATAAAAATGAGGTGTGGAGACTTGTACAAGAGTTGTCTTGTTTTCTAATGCTGCAGGTGGGGAGACGGACATGTCCAGAAGGGAAGTGAGTGTTCAAAGATTATGCAAAGATTATGTCTTTCAGAAGCAAAATAAAAAATCCGAAGTTCTAAATTCTCCAGGCATTGCTTTTTCACTAGGCCATGGTGATTGGGTGCTCTGCTGCTACACAGAGCAGGAACTCACTGAAAGTAAAAATCAAGCCATACTTAATAGTGAGGATTATGAGAGCAGGGCATGTTTATCATGTGACTACAAAATTCTGTTCTATGCTTTTTCCAAAAAGGACTTCTTAGAATGCATGTACAATATCACTTATCAGTAATATATTACAATTAAACCAGTAGGAAAAACACAAGTGATGATATTTATCTCTATATTTCTGTATTAGAGTAAGGATGTATAAGCGGTGGCAAATAATCACCACCACCACAACAAATCCAGGAAATCTTGCGTTTTCAGTGACCATACATTTGACATGAATTAACTTAATAAATGAGTTGAGCTATTCTATTCTGCAACAAATTTTATTTTTCTAGTGGTGGTCTACTAAGAGAAAAATCGTATTAATTTCCTCTGGTTATTGTAACAAATTACCACAATTTTAGTGGCTTATAGCAGCAGAAATGTATTCTTAGAAAGTTCTGGAAGCTAAAATTCTGACAAGATATCTCTGAGCTAAAGATCAGAGTGTCAGCAGGATGGCATTTCTTCTGGAGGCCCTAGGAGATAACACATTTCCTTGCCCTTTCCTGCTTCTAGAGACCTCATGCATTCCTTGGCTCTTGGACCCTTGTTCCATCTTTAAGCCAACAGTGTAGCATCTTCCACTACTGGTCTCTCTGACTGTGACCTATGATTCCATAATCATGGCGCTTCCCTCTAATGGCATCGTGGTGGTTACAGTAGGCCTCCCAGATACCCAAAATAATTCCCCAAAGTCAAGATCCTTAAAATTGCATCTGAAGTCCCCTTTTCCATGTAAGGTCACGTACTTCAAAGATTCTTTTGGACATCTTTTTGTCCATTACGTGGACATCTTTTGGAAGGAGATATTATTTAGCCTACCACAGACTCTTGTGGTGCACATGGTGTCCTTTTGGGAGAAAAAGTGGACTGGACAGGTACTGCTTTGGTATGTTTAGTATTTGTTGTTGGGAAGTCAATCCATTTATCAATTATCAGTCTTGCTACAATTTTTCCTGCAGGTTTCTAGTTTTTTTTTTCATGCACATACATAAGAAATAAATTTCCTATTATATGTAAGATAAGGAAACATCAGAGGATGGTTATTTGAAATCTTATGAAACTATTTCTTAATAGCATTTGGTTTCAAATGGCAGGGTTTTGTTGTTGTTATTGTTGTTTTTTATTTCATTGCTTCTAAGAAGTTCAGGAAAATAGGTTTTTTCCCCCTCATTTCTATTGAAGTGTTAATTTTATCAGGAGTTCATGAGCAAGATTTATTTACATAGATAGATAGGTTGATTGATAGATATCAGAAATGAAGAGAGGTTAAGAACATATCCTCAGATAGATTGGATTACCTCTGGTAGGTGTCTCAGTTTAATTTGAAGTAATTAATTATAGTACACTAATATTTATGAAGTCATTACACCAAATATGACAATAAAACATGTAGAATAGGTACTTTGTAATAATAGCTATACCGTGGAATGTACTAACAATTTAATAAAATTGATATGTATTGTGAACTTGCTTCACATATTGGAGTAGAAATTCTTTAGATAACACAGACTGTAGAATGGCCATATGTGTGTTGGGAGACTCATAATTTCCAATAAAACTTTCCCTATGTAGGGCATGGTGTCATATCAATCATATTTTTATTATATGCAACTTTATAGGAGCACAAATAATAGCTCTAATGTTTGTGCACAATTTGTGCATGGAAATAGTGAATAATTCCTATGCTTAATAAATCGTCTTACTGAATGACTTGGCCAGTGGCATAAGATGCAAATATCTCCTTTATTAATTTTGAAGTATTCTTAATTGGGGCATGGTGCACTGGAAGAGAAAGTTGTACATTCTGTCCCTTGAATTCTAATGCATTTTTGGTGTAGTAACCTTGTATCAGAACATTAAAATTTGTCTTATGTATCATAAAATTTTTTAAATATTATTTTTTATTATACACACTTTAGGTCATAATTTTAGTATGCAAATATTCCTTAAATTTAAATTTCTCTTTTTATAACAATGGGCAGATGAATGTCACATCTGTGTGTAAAATTTTGATAGTGATGTTCAAAGTACGTCCACTCTCAGTTATGGTAATTTTAAATAACTCTTTTATCTCCCAAGCCATTGTATGCAGTGAAGGTTCGTAAAGATGTTCGACTCAATTCAAATGTAACAAAAATGTGTAAGAACATATGAATCTAACACTGTGTATCCTGAGGCAAGTTGCTATTTAATATACAGTATGTGTTCCTTGAGTATTATATTCAGGAAATTCAAAACACAGCAACGTATAAAAATGTTGTTTTTCTTTAAGTGATCAGGGGCTTAATTGAATAAGTCACTATTTTTTAAAAGTCACTATTTTATGAGTCTAAAAAATGTCCAGTCTCATAAATCAAATGGAAATCTCAAGTGCCCTTACACACACACACACACACACACACACACACACACACACACACACACACACACCATGGACACTCAAGGACTATCTAAGCTCTCATTAATTCTCGGAATGTGCTGTAAATCTGGAGAAGCCCAGTATCCATGTATTTTGAAGATTAAAAGTAAATAAATTCTACTAAAGCAGATGGGAAGAGCATTATAATCATAAAAACAAGAAACTTGTTTCATGTTGAGGACAAGATTACAGCAAATTAACCAGGCTATTTTTTTGCCTTGTCATCACATTGTCGCAACGACCTTCATTACAAATACATCTACAATGATCATAACTGAAATTTTTATCAATTCTACAATAATCTGTAATGGGGGAATTTGAGTATATATAACATTATGGGGCTATGGGTAGAGACCATCCATGATGATGCCTCTGGCTGCTGGAAATACGGAGCAAGAGTTTAAAAATAAGGTCAGGATGTGGGCAAAACTTCNGGAATTTGAGTATATATAACATTATGGGGCTATGGGTAGAGACCATCCATGATGATGCCTCTCTGGCTGCTGGAAATATGGAGCAAGAGTTTAAAAATAAGGTCAGGATGTGGGCAAAACTTCAGAGATATCCTTATAGAGGTGATATAATAAATTACAGAATTAAATAAGATTACCAAAGGGATGAATATATACAGCAATAATTCTCGATCTGTGCACTAAGCACAAGCACTAAGAGTGCTTGTTGGAAATTGAAAATTGAGATTTTTGGGTACAGCTCCAGGTTTTCTGATTTGGTAGATCTGGATCAGAGCTGAAGAATCTACAGGTGCATGAAATTCCCTTGGTTATCCTAAAGCAGATGCTTACAAGGCTATGATGAGGAAAATGCCAGAGAGTTGTGAATAATAAAGACAGATGGAGCTTTCTGATGCATTTATATTCAGAGATAGAGAGTGGGAAGAAAAGTAGAAGACACTGATGGAAAAACCGAACAAAACAAAACAAGACAAGCTTCTAAAATACACTGTGGAAAACTAGAGAGTCTTAATGTCACGAAAGCTAAGGAAGAAGAGTGATGGAAGGATTTATCAGTGCTTTCCGATATTAAAGAAAGTTACAAAGAAAGTATTGCAAACATATGAATTTGCGAAGGCGATCCATGGTGACATCATTTGTACAACATGGTGAGCAGAAGAGAATTATTAGGACTTACAAAATAGAAAAAAGGCAACCAATATAGATGATTCTTTTAATGTGTGATGACAAAGGGTAGCAGAAGGTAGGGTAAAATTAGTTTTGGAACATGTTATTTTTTTCATTGTTGTCATGTTGGGAAGAAAGGTAGGAATATTAGCAAAAGATGGACCCAGTAAAGAGGAAGAAGTAAAAATATGAGAAGAAATAATGAGAGCAGCTTTGGAGCAAAGGCAGAAACTGAAATGCTCAATTGCAGAGCTCTCTGGAAAATAGAAGTTACATGCATGTGTGTGTACATGCATGCATTTATTTGTGCATTTACATGCGTGGTATG
The DNA here is from genome assembly GCA_002007465.1 of Ailurus styani. Lineage (NCBI taxonomy): Eukaryota > Metazoa > Chordata > Mammalia > Carnivora > Ailuridae > Ailurus > Ailurus styani. Next base: position 54,182 of record LNAC01000072.1, on the reverse strand, counting down.
TATATATACATAGTTATATATGTAATTATTCACATAATATATATGTGTAATTTTATTTCCTCCTCCTTCTCCCTTTTCTCCTCCTCCTCTTCCTGCTCCCTCTTCTTCACACAGAAGAACAAAGTAAAAGAAATGGTGAAATCACAAAGACATACTGTAAGAGATATAATTAAAAATGAGTGAAAAAATAGCAAAATAAAATTGAGGGAGAGCACATTGAATGGTCTTGATCTTCTCGGGAAAGTGTGCAGAAAGGACACTAGAAAGAGGAAGAGGAAAACACACCTGATACTCAGGGCTTGACAGAGCTGAAGAGATTTGGAAGGAGCTCTTGGAAAAGATTGGGAAGTGGTACGCTGGAAAATAAGAACGAGAGTTAATTTGAAATAAATTGAACAGTTGTAGGACATCATGTATTCAGTCCATTAATGCCGAACTAACTTACTAGGGTGTATTACTATCTAGGAAAGAAAGAAAGAAAGAAAGAAAGAAAGAAAGAAAGAAAGAAAGAAAGAAAGAAAGAAAGAAAGAAAGAGAAAGGAAGGAAGGAAGGAAGAAAGAGAAAGGAAGGAAGGAAGGAAGAAAGAGAAAGAAAGGAAGGAAGGAAGAAAGAAAGAGAAAGAAAGGAAGGAAGAAAGAAAAGAAAGAAAAAGAAAGAAAGGAAGGAAGGAAGGAAGAAAAAGAGAGAAAGAGGAAGAAAGAAAGAAAGGAAGGAAGGAAGAAAAAAGAAAGGAAGGAAGAAAGAAAAAGAGAGAAAGAAAGAGGAAGGAAGAAAGAAAAGAAAGAAAGAAAGAAAGAAAGAAAGAAAGAAAGAAAGAAAGAAAGAGAAAAGGAAATAAAAGTGTATGTGGGGGAGTGCAGCATGTTTTCACAAATTCCGGCATTTTGGAAGCAGGAAAAAGAGAAGTGGAAATGGTGGTCTACCCATAGTCAGGAGGTGCAAAGACAGGTGCAGCATAACGCCAAGAGGCGGGGTTTTCAGCACGTGGCACTGTGCACCATGAACCGGTGTGAGCAGAGAAGTAGGGGAGGGAGGCAGACTCCATAGACAGGGGAGACGAGAGCCAACAGACCCCAGGCTGGTGAATGTGAAGGAACATTGAGCACTGGTTAAGGGGGATGTAATGAAATCAGACTTCTGATAACAGGGGATGGTCTGCACTTGGTCTGAAGTGTGAAATGCCATTTATCTGACCTTTCAAAGAAGATGAAAAATGTCAGAGGTGAAGGTTCTATTTTCAGAGTTTAAAAAACAGGGATCTTATATGCTACGGCATTTTTAAAAATAATCTTAAAATACTAGTTTTTCTTTCCTACATATGTTGATTTCTGATGAGGCAGATAGCTGTTTGATTTGTAATTCTTTCAGTGGATATGTTCCGACCGCTTTTCAGAAATATTCCTATTTTTCCGTTGGGTATACATTTACATAAAAGAAACTGGAAATATTTTCTCTGTTCCTTTCATTGTTGTGGTTAGAGAATGTTGAATGTTTTTGCACTTTATCAAGTTTTAGTTATGTGAAAGTGCATAATAAACACCATTTATCCTTGGTTATAACATTGCCATGTTTAAGAGAAATACAGACTTCTTTCAAAGAAGACCATCAGGACTCAACAGGTGAGATACTACAAATGCGTGAAAAAAATTCCAGGTCTCGTTGTACGGGCATGCTTTTGTCCTTAGATGACTTTTCTTACAGAACATGATACAATGACAGTATCAATTATCTAATGAAAATGTTTAGTTTCCTGATTGGAACGCTATGCCTGGCAGACTTAATCTATATAGCATGAGAACTGTATCTTCAGAACAGAAGAAACACTAAAGGCTTTGTTGGTACACACACTCTACCTGTGCTAATGTGATAGATTATATCAATTTTCCATTTGTCGGGTGCCTGGGTGGCTCAGTGGGTTAAAGCCTCTGCCTTCAGCTCAGGTCATGATCTCAGGGTCCTGGGATCGAGGCCCGCATCGGGCTCTCTGCTTGNCTCTCTCTCTGCCTGCCTCTCTGCCTACTTGTGATCTCTGTGTCAAATAAATAAATAAAATCTTTAAAAAAAAATTTTCCATTTGTCTTAGGTCCTGAGTTAATGGAGCAAAAGTGTTTAAGCTCTCCTAACTCGTCTTCTAATTTCAAGCGATGATTGTAATAACATTTAAAGCCCAATAAAACATATAAGCTAGAAATACAGAAAGATATATTTAAAACATCACATTAAAAATCTATAACGGTCTAGAGCACATGGGAAGTCATGTGCTTTTAGGCAGAAAACTTATTTTAAGTATATAGTGATATACAAGTATGCATGGGATAAATGTGATAAAATATGATCTGCAGATATACTGCATTTTTATTAAGTAATAAGACACAGGTATTGATGGGGAAAATAAAAATATTTAAATAGATATAAATGAAGCTCAGTTAAATCTAGAGAGTATTCTTATTTATGTCCTAAAAGATCATCCACATCATGTTTTGGGTTAGTTGAGCTGAATTAAGACTAGCATACCCATATCAAGGAAGTATTCTATGGACTGGAGTTGAGATTTGTTTAGTTTTTGCTAAATCAATAATAGGCACCAAAAAGGTGATAAATCTTGATAATGGAATAAGAATCCATATATGTAACAAGTAGCAAATAGTACATTGTATTACATAGGGAAAACATTCCTTAAATTGTTAAATTCTGGTATTTAAACAGTAATGTTTATAGTATCTTCTTCTGGAACTGGATTTATTTTGCTTTCAACACCATAAAAAAAAAAGTAAATCGATCCTGGTAATAAATCTTTAAACTCTTTTTAACCTTACAAATTCTTTTTATGCTGAAGGATAATCAATAAGCTCGGCAGAAATACGGTATGTGATTCATCTTTTAAGGCAGTGTTAGTCTATGACATAATGCCGATAACTCTAGATGTAAATGCCAAGATCAATTTTGTTTCTAAAAAATTATTCAAAAAGAGCGGTATGAAATAATCACCTTTATTTAAAATATACTAGATTAATATTCATGAATATAATACTTTTTTTCTGTGATATTTCTTAAAAACAGTAGTTTCTTGTATCCACTATAATTTTTGTCTCGTGATATTAATAATCAGCAGGATGTGTCTGTAAAACTGATATCAATTCAAATATGGATTTTTCACTTACATAGAATATGGCAATTGGTGATAACTTAGTATTAGTGATCTAATTCAATTAAAAAGAAGACCTTTATTTTTCAGACTCAAGGAAAAACAAAGATAATAAACCAAGATTTTTTGTATTTTTTCCCAATTAACATGTTTTATCTCACTTTGACAACTCTTTTAAAATTAATTTTTATAATTCTATTTGATTATACTATGTATGTGAAATTCATAACAGAGAATCTCTCAATGGATAGTTACTTTGAGGCAAATAACAGTTTTATTTTATCTTATCGTCCTAATTTAACAATAATATGAATAATAGAGATTTCATATGCACTTGTATTATTTCCCAGTAGATAAGTTTTATGCATTTTTCAAAATTCATAAAATTTTACAGCATAAAAATTGAATCTTAAAGTCTGCAAATGAAAACATCTAAGAGGTTAGGGGATTGTGGGACAGAATGCAGACTATGAGAAAATAATCTAATGTTTGCAAATACATTAAATTTCCTCACTGAAGGGCAGGCCAGGGAGGGGTCTTTGACCTAAGTAACTTCAGAAATGACTGTATTTTGTTAACATTAAAGGCGAAAGGAATTTCACATTAGCACAGTACTCAAATAGGTATGTTTTTTTCCTGTAAGAGTATAAATTCTGAATCCATATACATGTTTAGTGGAATTGAAAAGTTATGTAAATGAATGACAGAAGATGAACGTCAGGTGTTTTGTTCTTTTTCTTTTTTCTTTCTTTCTTTCTTTTTTTTTTTTTGGCTTTGTTTGGTTTTGGTAGGGAATTATTTCCTTTAATATCTAAATAAAGGTGTTTCATTGTTGAGAGAGGTGACAGACCAGCAGAGGGAATACACTTAGAATAACATGTAGTATAGGATTAGATGTGATGATGTCAGTATGAACTCATGTTACTTATTGTAGTTGAAAATAGTACGTGTGGTACAGGACACGATCCCAGATCCATTCTGCTAATAGCTGCTACTGAAAGATGAAACAGAATTACAGAGCTGACAAAAATATGTGGGAAAAAATCCCCTTCAATGTACGAACTGAAGAGAATCCCAGTGTACCAGGCAAATAAGTGGAAAGAACTTAGAAGGCTTTTTGAAAAAATCATGGTGCAAAGATAGCAAAGAAGAAACAAACTTAGAAGGATGTATTTGAAAAACAAAAAAAGGGCTACCTATGAATTGGAATAAGGAGAAATACTTCTTTATCATTTTCAAAAAAATAAAATACCACCCCCCAAATGCAGATTGATGGCTCTAGACTTACTCACAGGGTCCAGACATACTCAGATAACAAGGGTTAAGAAAACAGTCCTTAAAGATGCAACTCTAGACTTCTGGGAAATTTGTCAAAGAATTTAATAAAAAAAGAGTCAAAATTGTGAAAGGTTCAAGAGCTATTAATACTTAAAATTAGTTCAAGTTGTTTTGCTAGCTTAAATACACCATAGTACCAAGGCTAAGATACTCTTTAAAAAGTAAATAATAAATGATGTACAATATTTTTAATATATTCTGTTCTTTTAACTAAAGTGATTCTTGTTCTTTTAGCAATCATGTAACGAATAGGGGAGAAAAAAGTCTGTTGCCTTTCTCAGTTTATACAGTAGAAGCTAATAGTTTCTTTTAGTGTTTATGCTATAGCTAGAAATAAACTGATCTCTTTTAAATCACATTTTTATCATTGAATTATATGAATTTATGTATGTGTGCATATATCTAGGAAAACATCAATATACATACTGCCTTAATAGTGTTATTTTTAGGTTGCAAGATCTCAGGTATTATTTATTTATTGCATTACTACAATTTGTTTTTCAAATTGTTATGGTACGAGTATATGGCTTATCTATTTAAAAAGGGAAATAAATATGACTGAATGTTACATAGCTCTTGAGTTCTCGATAGCTACTTTGAATGTTCTATAATATTTATCCACAGTACCACAGTAGAATCACAGAAACTGATTCTCACAGTTTTGTCTAAAACTGACTTCTAAACCAGATTATGTGAGAGGAAGTAATTTTGATGTGGTCCAGTGATCACATAAATCATTATTAATTTTATTTTTTCCATAATCATGATTTCGATCTTTTAAAGAAACTGCTAGTTTTGTATGACCATGTAAACAGAGACACTCAATTCTCAAAATACCCTATTAAATGTATGTAGTCAGAGTCAGCAAAGCAAATAATAGGTTCAGTAATCCTACCTGAAATATTTTATGAAGATCTATGCTTATGTCAAAGCTTTCTTGAAAATAAAACTTGATCATATTTTTAAGTCCCCAGATTTAGTCTTCATGTGTGTGTGTTTATGTGTATGTTCTATTGGTAATGTAGTGTACTGTAATATGAAGATTTCATAGCAATTATGAGAAAAACTCATTGTTACTTATGGTATGTTGACATATATCTCATCACTACAGTTTCAAATCATTTAGCTGGGTAGCTGGAAAGTTGAATATCATATTACATATAAATTAATAAAGATCTATAGATATACACCAAACAGCAACTTTCCAAATGAGCACAGACTGAAGTTTGAAAAATCAATACAATATCCTTGTTACAATGTGGCAAGTACTTATTGATTTTAGACATTGCTATTTTTTCCTGGAGCTCCATGCTTTCTGTATTTTTCATTTTTATATTACGCTGTACCAGCTAGATGCCACTGGTTTTCTCAAATTAAGTAATGTCCTTTTGCTTTTCCCTTTCTTGAATGTTTTGGTGATACTTTAATTAATGTATTTTTAGGCAACATTTAACCTTTTCCAAAATAAGACCAAAAATCAGATAAAATGTTACTTGGAACTTATTTACATATCTCAATTTAATTTTTTATTTATAAGTTTTATATAAAATTGAGTTCTGGTTACTCCTCTTCCTTAGGAAGAAACGGAGAAATTTGCACATTAATAAGGAGCTCTTTAGAGACCTTACAGTTTCCCTTCCTTACGTGGGAAATAGATTTTTTACTCTTAGAGAAGTTACAGTGTAGAGTAGAAATTAAGCAACCTATAAATATAAAAAAAAAATACATACTGTGGTAATTGCCAAAAATATGGAAAACTAGAACATATAATGGGTTTAAATTAAAGGGAGACTTTCGATCCCATATTAAAATATTTTTATATTATTTTGGAGTGATAATACACTGAAATGATTTTATAATATCTTTGTGGTATGCCTCCCGTCTTTAAAAGCTCGGTTATTTATCCTGAGAGATATTGACATTGACCTGTACATATACGGTAGACATTCTCTATATCCGAAGCAACTTCAAGGCTCTTCTTGGTGCCCACGTGGTGAATTCCTCCTGTCTCACCAGCTGGGCATGCTTGACTTTCACATGAAACTGTAGCCTCACTTTATTTTTTTTTTTTATTTTATTCATTTTACACAGAGAGAGAGATTACAAGTAGGCAGAGAGGCAGGCAGACAGAGAGGAGAGAGGAGGAAGCAGGCTCCCTGCTGAGCAGACAGCCCGATGTGGGCCTCGATCCCAGGACCCTGGGATCATGACCTGAGCCGAAGGCAGCGGCTTTAACCCACTGAGCCACCCAGGCGCCCTGTAGCCTCACTTTAAACCTCAGTTTGCATAGTGAGGATTTAAGAAGGTTTGGCCTCATTATGTTATTCATCATTACATTTTTGGATAATCTGATTTTGACCAAAATTTTGTCTCTGTTGTAAAAGATGCCTTACTCCTGAAATCCTGTGTGCATTTTTGTGTCTTTTTAGGATCAGAGGCATGCACTTTCTTTGCAAGGTCTGTCCCTCCATCCTTTTATGCACCTTGTTGATACTCTTCTCTGCTATTGCCCCTTCCCTTCCATGAATGCTCTAACAGAAATAGATGTCGATCGTGATTGCTGTGTGTGTTACGATGAATTAAAATCCCTTCTAGCTTCATGCTTGTATTTCTCCACTCACCCCACCCGACGCGTAATTCCACACGTTGTCCCTTTTTAATTTTTAGTTTGTTTCTTTGCTTCTAAATAGACTCCATTTCCCAGACCCACACCCTACAGACTGAGCTGGCCAGGTGCCCTGCCTTTTTAACACGTTTTCTTCCTCTTTGGGGTACTTGGTATTTATAGAACAGACTTTCTTTACAACCAGTTTTTGTTGTTGTTACTACTATTATTGTCAGTTTTTTTGGCTTCGAGTAAGGTGATTTCAGTTAGAATGCTTTCGAATTTAAGTATGAAAAGAACCATAATTTGTTAACTAATCGGGTAATATATTATTATACACGTGCAGAAGAACAGAATTGGGTACCTATACATTTGCATAGTCCAGTGATATCATTAAGACTCATAGTATTTTTTTAAACTGTCAGTTATGCTGTTCTGTGTTGGCAAGGTCTTCAGCTTAAATTTCCACAAGATGGAAAGGCGGCTGTAATGGCTCAGGGCACGTATTCTGACATAGCAAAATCCAGAAGAAAATAAATCATCTTGCTTTCTCATCTCAGTAGTTGTAAAACTATTCCCATAAACACTAACCCACCTTTCCCACTTTCCAGAAATTGTCTCTTGTGTCCTTGACCTTAACAAATTACTACCCAGAGTAGTGCCAGCACCTTAACTAGGTTAGGGCAGCCAGTATTTAACCCCTAGGTATTGAGACCAGCCTGCCCCCACCTCGAGCACAAAGTTTCAGAGAGAAAGGTCAATACTCAAACAGGTTTCTGGTAGTACTGGGAGAGGAATGAGAAAAAGTGGGGTTTGGACTTGAGTGTCAAACATTCGTAAAATAGACTTGTAATGTCCACACCAGAGGATGCCAAATATCCACTCATATTCTTCTTCCTGTTAATAAAGTTTATGCTTTTAGAAAAGGCCACACTTTTCTGCAATGTGAGAAAAGTGTCATCCTGTTACTGCATTTAGTTCCAGTTTCAGGAACTTTTTTTTTTTTTCAATTTCAGGAACTCTTTATGTGCAAGTTCTCCTCCTTGCATCTTGATAGAGGTATTTATTGCATGTAGCTAAAAGATATGTCAGCCAATGTAGAAAAGAAGAAAGAGAATAGGAAAGTTATGACAGTAAAGAAGTTGTAAAAATAGTCGCTTAAAAAAATTCTCTCACTGTATCTAACTGTTTCAATGGGTTTTGCAGCTTTTCTCATCTAGTTGGAGTTTATTTTCCCAGCCCTCAAATGTGGACTGCCCTTATAATTTGCTTCGACCAAAAGAATGTATCCAACTTTTCATCATGCCATCCAAACCTAGAAATCAAGGGGTATGCACACTTCTGTTCTATCTTATAAAAGCCAAGATGAGCCTTACCGAAAAAAAAAGAGAAGCCAGTGGATCCAGCTGACACCATGGTAGAATCATGTCTAATATATGAGGGAGTACACTTTGGAACAGGGGTCAGCTAATTATAGCCCACTGGGCTAAATTCTACTTACAGTCTGTTTTAGGTAATCTTAAAGTTAAGAATGTTTTCTAGATTTGTGGTGGTAAGAAGGTGGTAAAAACATGCACACAAAAGAGAAAAGATGCTGATCTCTGGGCTCTTAGAGACTAAGGGACACCAACTCAGCCCACATCTGCATGCTTGAATTATTCTGACAACAAAATAAAACTTAAATGAAATACAAAACCATGAACAATAATTATTTTAAGCTACTGAATTTGAAGTGGTTTTTTTGATAGCAATGGCTGACAAAATTTAATAGAAACTTCCATTCAGAAAACAAAAAAAATTGGGGTGCCTGAGTGGCTTAGTTGGTTAAGCATCTGACTCTTGATTTTGGCTCAGATTTTGATCTCAGGGTCATGGGATTGAGCCCCATATTGGCTCCACGCTCAGCAGAGAGTCTGCTTAAGATTCTCTCCCTCTCGCTCTGCCCCTGCATGCACCCTCTCTCTCTCTCTTTGAAATAAATCTTAAAAAAAAAACAAATATTAACACATAAAATTCATGCTCTATATAGCAGAAGTTGGTATACTTTTTTTTCTGTGAAGGGCCAGATAGTATTTTTAGGCTTATGGACTGTAGGATCTCTGTCCGTACAATTTAACTTTGCCATTGTATCATGAAGGCAACCATAAACAAAAATTGAGTGAATGGGTGTGGCTGTGTTCTAACACAACTTTATTTATAAAACAGGAGATAGGCTTCTGCTTTCTGGTTGAATTTCCTTATTCCCTCAATATCCATAGTTCTTAGCTCTGTCATTGAGAAGATTTTCCTTGCCTGTTGTGCTAAATGGTCACATCTAAGACAGATACTGGAAAATTTATATTTTCTGGGAGTCAGCCCAGCTTAAAACAGGTTTTTAAAAGTTCAGTTCTTGGTGGGAATCTGAAACCTAAGAATTCATTTTTGGTTAGGAGTTGTCTTCAGACAGGCTTAGGGTTTCTTTGGAAATAAAACTCACACAACATGTAAGAGATCTGCCCTATTTTTATTTATTTTTTATCAGTCAATTCTCAGTTAATAGGTGCAAACAAAATGCTTAGTATGACATGGGTTTTTGTTTAGAATTTCAGTATCCTGGCCACAGTCCTTTGTTTGTACCCCATACCATTAGTTTAATGATCTTGAGACACTGTGACATAGCAGCCTGAGTTGGGGAATTTGTTGCCTTTACTTATAGCAGTCATTTCCCTTGGATCAGTGTTGTCTGTCTGGCAAAGAATGCCAAACAAAAGGTACTCAAAGATATCAGACCTTAATTTTGTCCTAATCCTGTCTCCTTCTTACCATATTGTACTTTCTCTAACCAAACTGTCTTATAAAACCTTACAAAGGGCTACAAAAAATAGCCAGGTGATCCCCAAATTCTGATATTCATCTGCATTTATAAACTATGTCCATAAACTCATTATTAGTCATTGAGATGTAGAAGGTTATCATTTACTCAATTATTTCATGACCTCATAACATGTTTACCTAGCTCCTTACTTGGAAAAGGTCTGATTTCATTGCCCTCCCACTATTTCTTTGCTTAACCAATTATTTCAGTTAGATACCATTTTCATCCTACTCTTCGTACCCAATTATATGCTGTCAGTATCCTCTCATCAGTAAGACAAAAAAAACCTCATTCCAAATTTTCTTCCCTAGAAATTAATATTCAATATTCACCATGGAGGGGGAGCTAACTAAGATGGTGACATAGTAGGAGGACCCTAGGGTTGCCTTTTCCCTCAAACACTGTGAGATAACCAATCATTCTCAATACCCACAAAATAGACCTGAGGATTGAAAAAACAAACTGCACAACTAGAGGGAGAGAAGAAGCCACATCAGAAAGGAAGTGCAAAGACATGGTTTGGGTGAAAAATGGATCATGGGTGCTGTGAAGAGGGAGCCCTGGTTGCAGTGAGGTGAGAGAGAGAGAGAAAAAGAGAGAGAGAGAGAAAGAAAGAGAGAGAGAGGAGCACACAGGGGGTCACACAAGGAAAACACTTCCCCAAAGCCGTTAACTTGGAAAATGAGAGGAGTTGATTTTCATGAGTTTTTGCAACTAGCGGGTCTCAAAGACAGGAATTTTAAAGGTTGGCAGGCTTGGCTGTGATAAAGTCCCTTAGAGCACTGCCCTACTCCTAGAGAGAAGGCAGACAAGCAGCCCTGGGGCAGACAGAACAATCTGAGGATCACCTAAGGCACATCGGGAGAGGCTATTGACTCTTCTCAGAGCACATCTGTGAGAGGGGGCATTCAGGATGCCTCCGGGGACAGAAGAACACGCAGGCTCCATTACCCTCTCCCTGCTGAGGGCAACTAACTCCAACACTGGCTGCTGCCTGCTTGCTCCAAATCTCACACCTTGGCACTCTGGCATGACTGCCCTTCCTGGTCAACCCTGCAACTGTCCAAGCCCACCAGCTCCCCCAGAAGACCAGTACAGCTTCCCACCACAGCACATCCCTAAATTTGGGAATTTTAAAAGTCAGCAGGCTTGTCTGGAATGGACCCAAAATGCATTGTGCTGCTCCTGGCAGGCAAACAGCCTTCAGGCAGTGTGAAATGGTGATTTAAAAATGCTTGGGATGCAGGAGGAAAAATTATTCACACTTCTGGGAGTTCTTCCCTGAGAGCAGCAAGCAGGGGGACCCCTCTCCAGGATAAAGGAGCTGGCTGGCACCATTTCTCTCCCCTGCCCCTCAAAATAAAGCAGGTCAGTAAACAGCACAGTGCTAACACTGGCTGCCTAGCATGTTTGCACCAAGTCCCACCATCCTCCTCCTCCCTGCACTCTTCTGGTACTATCCTTTTCTGTCAGGTTAGCCTCAGTCCCAATGTGGCAGGCCCCTTCCCCAGAAGACCATCAGAAACTCCTGCATACACCACGTCTTCTGACCAGAGGGTTCTGGAAAGCTTCAGCCCTAGTGGAGGTAGCTTCAGGTCTCATTTAACAAGCAGACCAGAGCACACCTAGTTAAAACTTGCCATGCCTTGGCCATTGTCCAAACACTGCACACTTCAGGCAAGGAGAGCCTCTGCGGACGACCAGCCCAAAGGATAGAACAACCGAACCACAAGAGCAGAGGGCATGTGACATATACCAGAGGCATTCCCTGAAGCACCAGGCCCTGGACACTATATGACCTCTTATACATAAAGCCATTACTCTCAGGAACAGGAAATATAACAGACTTTTCTAAAACACAGAAGACAGAGACTTAGGTAAAATGCCAAGATGAAGAAATTCATCCCAAAGGAAAGAACAGGGTCAGAGCCAGAGATCTAATCAAAACAGACATAGGTAATATGCTTGATGGAGAACTTAAAACAACAATCATAAGGATACTTGCTGGGCTTGAGAAAAGAATGGAAAACTTCAGGGAGGCCCTTACCAAGAGATAAAAGAGTTAAAACACAGAAATGAAAAATGCAATAACTAAGATTCAAAACAGACTGGATATAATGACCACAAGGATGGAAGAAACAGAGGCATGAATAAGGGTTGTAGGAGATAAAATAATGGAAAATACTGAAGCAGAACAAAAGAGAGAAGGAAGAAGTATAGATCATGAGAGTAAACTCAGTGACTCCATCAAAAGTAATAACATTCAGATCACAGGAGTCCCAAAAGAAAAAGAGAGAGAAAGGGGGGCAGAAAATTAACTTGAGGAAATAATAGCAAAAAAACCTTCTCTAATCTGGGGAAGGAAAAAGACATCCAAATCCAGGAAGCATGGAGAACTCTCATAAAAATCAACAAAAGCAGACCAACAACAAGACTTGTTGTAATTAAATTTGTCAAATGCACTGATAAAGAAAAAAATATTAAAAGCAGCAAGACGATGGAAGTCATTAACTTACAAGGGGAAACTAATAAGGCTAGCTGGAGATTTCTCAATAGAAACTTTGTAAGCCAGAGGGAGTGACATGATATCTTCAACATGCTGAATGGGAAACTCTAGAGCCAAGAATACTCTATCCAGCAAGGCTATCATTCAGAATAGAAAGAGAGATAAAGAGTTTGCCAGAGAAACAAAAACTAAGGGAATTCGTGATGACTAAACTAACTCTGCAAGAAATATTAAAGGGGATTGTTTGAGTGGAAAGGAAAGACCAAAAGGGAAAAAGACTAGAAAGGAACAGAGAAAATCTTCAGAAACAACAACAAAACAAGTAATATAATGGCAATAAGGGGGCACCTGAGTCAACATCTGACTCTTGATTTCAGCTCAGGTCATGATCTCAGGGTTGTGAGATCAATTGCCATGTCAGTCTCCACTACACACTTGGCATGAAGTCTCCTTGTCCCTCTCCCTCTGCTTCTCCTTCCACTGGTGCTCTCTCTCTCTAATAAATATATAAAATCTTTTTTAAAACGGCAACAAGTACATATCTATCAATGATTATTCTGAATGTAAATGGACTAAATACTCTAATCAAAAGACATGGGGTGTCAGAATGGATAAAAAACAGGACCCATCTATATGCTGCCTATGAGAGACTCATTTTAGACCTAAAGACACCTACAGATTGAAAAAGAGGTGATGGAGAAACTCTTATCATGCAAATGGACATCAAAAGAAAGCTGGAGTAGCAATACTTACATCAAACCAACTAGATTTTAAGCCAAAGATTTTAACAAGATGAAGAAGAGTACTAAATCATAATAGACTATCTAACAAGAAGACCTAACAATTGTAAGTATTTATACCTCCAACATGGGAGCACCTAAATATATCAAACAATTAATAACAAACATAAAGTAACTCATTGATACTAATACAGTAATAATAGGAAACTTTAACACCCCATTTACATCAATGGACAGATTGTCTAAGTAGAAAATCAAACAGGGAACATTGGCTTTGAATAACAGACTGGACCAGATGAACTTAACAGGTATATTTAGAACATTTCATCCTAAATCAACAGAATACACATTCTTTTCAACTGCACATGGAACATTCTCCAGAATAGATCACATACTGGTAACAATTCAGGTCACAATAAGTACAAAAAAGACTAAGATCATACCATGCATATTTTCTGACCACAACACTATGAAACTTGAAGTTACCCATAAGAAAAATTTTAGAAAGACTGCAAATACATGGAAGCTAAAGAACATCCTACTAAAGAATGAATAGGTCAACCAGGAAATCAAAGAAGAAATATAAAAACAAAGAAAGAAACAAATGAAAATGAAAATCCAATGATCCAAAACCTTTGGGATGCAGCAAAAGCAGTCATAAGAGGAAGTATATAGCAATACAAATGTACCTCAAGCCCTGTGAAAAATCTCATATAAACAACCTAACCTTATACCTAAAGGAATTAGAAAAAGAACAACAAGCAAAGAGCCTAAGGCCAGCAGAAAAAGGGAAATAATAAAGATTAGAGCAGAAATAAATAATATAGAATCTAAAAAAAAACCTAATAGAACAGGTCAATGAAACTAGGACCTGCTTCTTTGAAAAGATTAATGAAATTGATAACCCCCTAGTCAGATGTATCAAAAGAAAAGACAAAGGACCCAAATAAAATCACAAATGAGAGAAAAGAAATAACAACAAACACCACAGAAATACAAACAAGTTTTAAGACAATATTATGAAAAACGATGTGCCAACAAATTTGACAAGCTGGAAGAAATGGATAAATTTCTAGAAACATATAAACTACCAAAACTGAAACAGAAAGTGATAGAAGACATGAACAGACCAATAACCAGCAAATAAATTGAATCAATAATAAAAAAAATCTCCCAACAAATAAATGTCCAGAATCAGGTGGCTTCACAGGAGAATTCTATCAAACATTTAAAGAACAGTTTCTACCTATTTTTCTCAAACCTGTTCCAAAAAACAGAAAAGGAAATAAAACTTCCAAATTCATTCTATGAGGCCAGTATTACCCTATATCAAAGCTAGGCAAAGACTCCATTAAAAAAGAGAACTNGCCTGATGATTCACAGACCTGTACCCCTTGGGCAAATAATAAAAAAAAAATAAAAAAAAAAATAAAATAAAAAAAAGATACTAGCAAATCAAAGCCAGCAGTACATTAAAAGAATCATTCACCACAATCAAGTGGGATTTATTCCTGGGTTGCAGGGGTTGTTCAGTATTCACAAATCAATCAATGTGATCCACCATGTTAGTAAAAGAAAGGGTAAGAGCCATTTAATCCTGTAAATAGATGCAGAAAAAGCATTTGACAAAGTACAACATCCACTCATGATGGAAACCCTCAACAAAGTAGGGCTGAAGGGAACATTCTTAACTTTCTTAACATTTTTCATATATGGCCTTAACATAAAGGCCATATATGAAAAACCCACAGCTAATATCATCCTCAATGGGGAAAAACTGAGAGCTTTTCCTCTATGGTGAGGAACTAAACAGGGATGTCCATTCTCACTACTTATGTTCAACATAGTACCGGAAGTCCTAGCCTCAGCATTCAGACAACAAAAAGAAACAAAAGTCATCCAAATCTGCAAGGAAGAAATCAAGCTTTCACTAACTTTTGCAGACAGCATGACACTCTATGTAGAAAACCTGGAAGACTCCACCAAAAAATTACTATACCTGATATACGAATTCAGCAAAGTTGCAGGATATAGAATCAATGTACAGAAATCTGTTGCATTTCTATACACCAATAATGAAGCAGCAGAAAGAGAAATCAAGGAATTGCTCCCATTTATAATTTCACCAAAAATGAGTTGCCTAGGAATAAACCTAACTAAAGAGGTAAAAAATCTGTACTGTGAAACTGTAGAGCAATTATGAAAGAAATTGAAGAAGACATAAAGAAGTAAAAAATTTTTATTCCATGTTCGTGGATTGGAAGAAAATATATTGCTAAAATGTCTATACTACCCGAAGCAATCTACACATTTAATACAATCCCTATCAAAATACTATGAGCATTTTTCACAGAGCTAAAATAATTTCAAATTTTGTATAGAAACACAAAAGACCCTGAAGAGTGAAAGCAATCTTGAAAAAGAAAAGCAAAGTTGGAAGCATCACAGTTCTGGACTTCAAGCTGTTTTACAAACTTGTAGTCATCAAGGCAGAATGGCACTGGCACAAAAACAGACACACAGATCAATGAAACAGAATAAAGGACCCAGAAATGTACCCTCAATTCTATGGTCAACTAATCTTTGACAAAGCAGGAAAGAATATCCAATGGAAAAAAGAGTCTCTTCAACAAAGGTGTTGGGAAAATTGGACAGCCACGTGTAAAGAATGAAACTGTACCATTTTCTTAAACCATACACAAAAATAGACGCAAAAGATTTAAAAGAACTAAATGTGAGAGGAGAATCCATCAAAATCCTAGAGGTTAACACAGGCAGCAACCTCTTTGGCATTGGCTGTAGCAACTTCTTATTAGATTGTCTCTTGAGGCAAGGGAAACAAAAGCAAAAATACACTATTGGGAGTTCATAAAAAAACAAAACAAAACAAAACTTCTGCACAATGAGGAGAAAATATCAACAAAACTAAAAGGCAGCCTATGGAATGGGAGATGATATTTGCAAATGACATACATGATAGAGGCTTAGTATCCAAAATATATAAAGGACTTATAAAACTCAACTCCCAAAAAACAAATAGTCTAGTTAAAAATTGGGCAAAAGACATGAATAAACATATTTCCAAAGGAGACATCCAGGTGGCTGACAGACACATGAAAGATGTTCATCATCACTCATCATCAGGGAAATATAAATCAATACTACCATGAGATATCACTTCAGACCTGTCAGAACGGCTAAAATTAACAACACAGGAAACAATAGGAAACAATATAAAACTACTGTGATGGGCCACATCGCTGTCATTCCCCTCTGTAATTCTCCATATATATACACACACACACACACACACACACACACACACACACACACACACACTGAAATATTACTCAGCCATTAAAAATAAATTTTGCCATTTGCAATGACATGGATGGAGCTAGAGAGTATTATGCTAAGTGAAATAAATCAGAGAAAGACAAATAGAACATGATTTCACTCATATGTAGATTTTAAGAAACAAAACAACTGAACAAAGGGGAAAAAGAGACAGGCAAACCAAGAACTCTTAACTATAGAAACTCTTAANAGACAGGCAAACCAAGAATTCTTAACTATAGAAACTCTTAAATATACAGAACAGACTGATGGTTACCAGAGGGGAGGTGGTTGGGGGATCAGTTAAATAGGGGATGGTATTAAGGAGGGCACTTGTGATGAGCACTGGGTGCTATATTTAAGTGATGAACCACTAAATTCTACACCTGTAATTAATATTACACTGTATGTTAGCTGGAATTTAAATAAAAATTCAGAAAAAAAAATTCACCCTAAGTACTACTTATAGAACTGGCTTATTGAATGTGTGGGTGAAATGAAGTTTAATATTTACATTGAATGTGTGTAACCTAAAGACAATTTTATTTTTACAAACACAAATTGAGACATGGATAGATATCCGTCTTTTGTAAAAATCAATTATATGGAAATTAGGCTTGCAATTGTCTCATTATTAACATGGAGAGTAGAATATTTTCTCCTGAAATCTTTTTTCTTCCCCAGTTTTATTTCTTCTTCTTTAAGAAAGGCTACACATGATAGAATATTATTTTGTGTGTGTGTGTGTGTGTGTGTATACATTTATGTTCAAGTGATCTGAAGATTTATTGATATACCCCAGTAATTCTTGCCATTAATGATAACCACAGCATATTTTCTTCTCATTGAATATAAAAACTTTCATAGGTAGGAATGAACTTTTTGGGAAGAAAGTTTTCATAAACATAAAACACTTAATTTTCTTTGACATCTGTGTAATGTACTACATCTGATAAGCAAAAAGAATAAAGTGTTCTCAGGATATCATTATGTTTTAATGAAAACAAACAACTTGATTTTTTTAATTGTAATCATTTTCTTTTCTCTTTTCAGAGAAAGAAAAATAAAAAAAAATCTATTAAAATTTCTCTAGATCTTTGAAATCCATGGTAGGACATTTCAGAAGAAAGCAAAGCTACTTATTTTTCCTTTTCAGACCATGAAATGAGCACTACACACCTGCATTGCCAGCAACAGCATGTGTTGCAAAAGAACCACTGTTTATCTTCACCAAGAGGAGAACACTTTCCCTAGACTTCTCAGAGATAGTCATTTTTTATGGTTTAGGGAGCATATAATTTTATTGAAATGAATTAATAATACATTTATAAACACAAACAGGTAAAAATATTCATTAGCTACTCTAAGCAACTCACTTTGTGAACTGAGTCAGGTAGGTTCAAAGTGACTTGTTTATATTAATTAGCTTCTAAGGCTTCAGAAATAATTGTCAGAATATACCAGAGTTGATTTTCTTGGTTCCTTGATTTTAAGCATGAATTAAAAAGAGAAGAGATAATTCTAGTTCATACATTTAAGCATAATTTTCCTATGGTACAGCATGCAGTCTAAGTAAAGCTTAGGGTGACAATAAAAATGAAAATTAGTACAAAGTCATATACAATATTGTCATTTGATCACCCATAAATTTTCATCCCCAAGCCTGCCATTCTTTGGTGCTTGGTATGGTGGATCATACAATGTCATTGATAATCTGGTAACATTATACAGTGACCAGTGAAATTTTGTTAAATACAACTAATTTGTATTTTGATATAAATGAAAAAACTGTAACAGAAAAGAAAAAAGGAATGAAAAATCTAAGATTATATCAATACTGTGACAATTTATTGATAATCATACAGAAATAGGGAGAGGTATATTTGTCATTACTTTTAGAAAGATAGGGATTTTTCTTGTTACACAATTCCAAATTAAATTACTTGAGATAAAAGGACAGACTACAATAGACTAGAATATAAGGAGAATTACAGAGGGGAATGACAGGGATGTGGCCCAGGACAGTAGTTTTATATTTATATTTGTATTTATATTTATTTTTATATTTATGCTTTGTATTATACCACTCATCCCCATAACCTAGAGTGTTTAGTAAGTAACTCAAAAGCATTAAAATAATATTTGTAATGAATCCATAGTTTGTAGAAACTTAGAAGTTCCACAATCTTAAGGAGCATTTTTAGACTTAGAGAAAAGTGTTGTTACGTAGGCCCATGTAGACATACTGGACATAATTTTGGTATTAATCCCTACAGATAGGGCATTTAGACCACATTTAACAATTTCTCTGAGGCAGATGTGACCTGAAAGAAGTTAAATCTTCCAATCTGTAGTAGTTTGTTACTATTTCAAAAAATATCCAGATATATGCAGTATTTTGTGAATTATCCCTCAAATCCCCATGATTTAATATGAATCAACTTGCAGTGGAGTTGTCATTTTTAACCAAGCCCATCCGGAAAAACAAACCTCTATAGAACTTGGTTGCAGATCATTGGGTTATCCTGATGTATTAATAACTTAGAGGATTTCAGAAAACAATACTAAAGATCTTATAAAATAATTTCACATAAGTGCTTACAAAGAGGGAAGAAAATGTGTTGGGTTCAGGAAACAAAGCATATACTGTGCTCTGATTTTCACCTAAAACAAAAGTAAATAATTTGTATAAAATATTTGCATATGTTGTAAAACTGCATTTGCCAGAATTTATTTCAGGCAGTACATGGTGCTAGTGTGGATTCATTCCTTGATAATCTCTGAAACCTGAATATGAACAGGACATTCTCCTGAAAGTCAGGAGAAGGGTAGGGTTGGTGAAAAGTATGGATGTAGGTAAACAGGAGGATGATAAATATATACATGTAATATGCATATTTATATGTATACTTATAAAAATATACAGATATACATTTTAAATGCATATATATTTTCTAGAAATGTAAACAGTTTTTCTGTGAATTATGCACTTTTTTGTTTTAGTTATCACTTAAAATATTGAATAATAACTTGTGAAAATCTAGAAGCAACATATTTGCTAAGAAATCTGTTTCAGGAAAATGTTTTGTTTTTAATGTGCCAGGAAAAAAAAAAGAGAGAAGTTCCACTCAGAAGGAATGTAAGTTAGTGAACAGTAGGGCCATGTAAAATGCTGAAATCAAAGACATGTTAGGAAGGGCATGACACTGTGTTAAAGAGTTTGTGTCAGAATCTATCAAAACTTGAGAGAATGGTTTCCTGCATGGCATCAGAGTATCTTGGCTGACTAAAGATGAATGAGGGGTAAGATCCTGATTAATATAGTCCAATTAGTGGAGTGCCTATTGATTTTCAAACAAATTCAGTTAGTTTGTTTTCACACACATTGCTGGAATTAATAAAGATTATGTGGCCTCAAAAAGACCACTGATGCCAATGCCAAGGCTTCCTTAGAGGACAGTCATCTAGGAAGGAGCTTTCCTTCTGCCCTTCTCATTCTGCTGCAGTTGTTGAGGCCAGCTGGGAGAAACCACAAAGAGAGAAAAGGAAGGGAAGACAGACTACCATAAGACTTTCTGCTCTTTTGAGCTCAATATGACAGAGCTCAAGAGAGATGGGGAACCCATGGAGGACTTGAATGGGACAGTTGGTTGAACATCTGACTCTGGGTTTTGGCTCAGGCTGTGGTCTCTGGGTGGAGAGATCAAGCTCCATATTGGATTCCATGTGTAACATGGAGTCTGCTTGGAGTGTCTCCCACCACCCCTCCCCTTTCTCTAAAATAAATAAAGCTATTAGAGAGAGAGATGGGGAATCCAGATGCATAGTGTCATTGTGAACATTCTGTCCTTGGTCATGAAGAACTCTATTTGATAGCATTGAAATGGAAATCATGCAGTCATGATCTGAGGCCCCTTTCTTTAGGCATTTGTGTTTCATGATGGATAATTTCACTTTCCTTCAAATAACTTAGGTTAAATATATTTTATCCATTGGAGTAAGGATATAGAATATTTGAACATTTTGGGGGTTTCTCAAGAACAATTTATAAAAAAATTACATTATTTGGTCAGAACCTTAAAATTTCTGAAGCAGTATTTTTAAAAGATAAAAAATTCCAAACACAGTAAAATTTGAATGTAATCAATGAAAACTATGAAACCAAATGCCTTATAGGAAAAGCAAAAGAATGAGACAGATACATTTATAATATGACAAAATTTGATGCAGCCATATTTGCACATTTTTATATTCAG
Organism: Ailurus styani; assembly: GCA_002007465.1. Classification (NCBI taxonomy): domain Eukaryota; kingdom Metazoa; phylum Chordata; class Mammalia; order Carnivora; family Ailuridae; genus Ailurus; species Ailurus styani. The sequence goes on along the minus strand of LNAC01000072.1, from coordinate 33,401 downwards.
TCTATATAATAAAAATGTGTGATCTATCAAATATCTTCCAAGGAATAAGCTGAATGAGGGGCACCTGGGTGGGTCAGTCAGTTAAGCATCTGACTCTTGGGTCTAGCTCAGGTCATGATCTCGCGGTTTTGAGATTGAGCCCCACCTTGGGTTCTGTGCTCAGCACAGTCTGCTTCAGAGTCTTTCTCCCTACAGCTCACATTCTCTTTCTCTCTCTCTCAAAGAAATAGATAAAATCTTTTTTAAAAATAAAAAAAATAAGCCAAATGATATAACTGTTGCTACAGTTCAAACATATAACCATTTGTCTTGGCCTGTGAAAATGTAAGGTGACTGGAAAATTCTCACTGTGACTTCAGATCTGTAAGGTGTCGTTTGACAATGAATTCACTGTCAATTTATTCTAAACACAATTAATTGAGTAATTATGCAAGCGTAAATAACTTTTATGATGGAAATATTTTCAAAAAGCTACTGTCATAAGAGATATTCAGATTAAGAGAAAGGAAAATTACATCGTTACCAAGTTCATTAGAGAATAGATTATTGTAATTTATTTTAAAAATCACTCTGGAGAGGTCAACTAAAGCAAAATGAAAAAGAATATGAGAATCTGTGATTACAGATCTGAGGCTCATTCTGAGCCTTTTTAAGCCTAATGGTTGTCTTCCCAGGAGAAATTTGCCAGTGTTCTATTCATCTGTTTACCAAGGATAAATGAATCACACCCAGAATCTTTTGCATGAATTGAATAAATCCACAGGTTTTTGAAAGTAGACTTCATGTCTTAGATCAAATTAGACTCAACTTACAAACCTTGGTTTTATTTACTACCTATTATGTCACTCCTTTTGTTACTAGGTGGTGCTATAGTATCAAATAACTCATACATCCCAATAGCTTACAGAAACAGGTTTATTTTATTATTTATGTTATATATTGCTCAGGACCTGAGCTCTTAACCTAGAAGTGTAGAAACATAAGACTGGTGTCAGACCTATCCACACAGACCTGGAAGGCCAGAAAGGACTGGCATGATATATTCAGGGTACTAAATGAGAAAAAATATGCAGCCAAGAATACTTTATCTAGCAAATCTGTCATTCAGAATAGGAGAGATAAAGATCTTCCAAGATAAAAGAAACTAAAAGAAAATGTGATCACTATACCATCCCTGCAAGAACTATTAAAAGGGCTCCTTTAAGTGAAGAGAGAGCCCAAAAGTAACATAGGCCAGAAAGGAACAGAGACAGTACACAGAAACAGTGACTGTATAGGTAATACAATGGCACTAAATTCATAGCTTTCAATAAGTACTCTGTAAATATGCTAAATGCTCCAATCAAAAGGTATAGGGTATCAGATTGGATAAAAAAGCAAGACCTATCAATATGATATCTACACAAGACTCATTTTAGACCCAAAGACACCTCTAGGTTGAAAGTGAGGGTGTGGAAAACCATTTATCATGCTTATGGACATCAAAAGAAAGCTGGGGTAGCAATCCTTTTATCAGACAAATTATATTTTAAACCAAAGACTGTAACAAGAGATGGAGAAGGACACTATTTCATAATTAAAGGGGCTATCCAACAAGAAGATCTAAAAATTGTACGCATTTATGCCCCTAAATGGGAGCAGCCAATTATATAAACCAATTAATAACAAAACTGAAGAAACACATTGATAATAATGTACTAATAGTAGGGGACTCTAATACCCCATTCACAGCAATGGATAGATCATCTAAACAGAAGATCAACAAGGAAACAGGGGCTTTGAATGGCACACCGGACCAGATGGAATTCACAGATATATTCAGAGGATTCCATCCCAAAGCAACAGAAGATACATTCTTCTCTAGTGCGCATGGAACATTGTTCAGAATAGATCACATACTGGGTCACAAATTACGTCTCAACTGGTACCAAAAGCCTGGGGATTATTCCCTGCATATTTTCAGACCACAATACTTTGAAACTTGAACTCAATCACAAGGAATCACAAGAGGAAATTTGGAAGGAACTCAAATCCCTGGAGGTTAAAGAACTTCCAATTAAAGAATGAATGGGTCAACCAGGAAATTAAGGAAGAATTTTTAAAAAATCATGGAAACAAATGAAAATGAAAACACAACTATTCAAAACCTTTGGGATGCAGCAAAGGCAGTCCTAAGAGGGAAGTATATAGCAATACAAGACTTTCTCAAGAAACAAGAAAGGCCTCAAATACACAACCTAACCTTACACCTAAAGGAGCTGGAAAAAGAACAGCAAATAAAGCCTAAACGCAGCAGGAGAAGAGAAATAATAAAGATTAGAGCAGAAATCAATGAAACAGAAACCAAAAGAGCAATAGAATAGATCAAACAAACAAATAAAACCCTAAGAGTGGATTCTTTGAAAGAATTAATAATATTGATAAACCTCTGGCCAGACTTGTCAAAAAGAAAAGAGAAAGGTCTCAAATAAATAAAATCACGAATGGAAGAGGAGAGATCACAGCCAACACCAAAGTAATAAAATTATAAGAACAAATTAGGAGCAACTATATGCCAACAAATTAGGCAACCTGGAAGAAGTGGATGCATTCCTAGCACCGTATAAACTACCAAAACTGAACTAGGAAGAAATAGAAAACCTGAACTGATCTATAACCAGCAGGAAATTGGAGCAGTAATCAAAAATCTCTCAACAAACAAGAGTCCGGGGCTGGATGCCTTCCCAGGGGAATTCTACCTAACATCTAAAGAAGAATTAATACCTATTCTTCTGAAGCTGTTCCAAAACACAGAGATTGAAGGAAAATTTCCAAACTCTTTCTATGAGGCCACCATTACCTCAATCCCAGAAACAGATAAAGGTCCCACCAAAAAGGAGACTTACAGACCAATATCTCTGATGAACATGAATGCAAAAATTCTCACCAAGATACTGGCCAATCAGAGTCTTAGCCTCAGCAATCAGACAAGAAAAAGAAATAAAAGGCATTCAAATCAGCAAAGAAGTCAGACTCTAGCTCTCTGCAGATGACATGAAACTCTATGTGGAAAACCCAAAAGACTCCACCCCAAAATTGCTAGAACTCATACAGGAATTCAGCAAAGTGACAGGACATAAAATCAATGGATACAAATCAGTTGCATTTCTATACACTGAGATAGAAGAAAAAGAAATTAAGGAGTTGATCCCATTTACAATTGCACCAAAAGTATAAGATACCTAGGAATAAACCTAACCAAAGAGGCAAAAGATCTCTACTCAGGAAACTATAGAACACTCAGGAAAGAAATTGAGGAAGTCATAAAGAAATAGAACAATATTCCATGCTCACAGATTGGAAAAAAAAATATTGTTAAAATGTCTATGCTACCTAGAGCAATCTATACATTCAATGCATTCCCCATCAAAATACCATCAGGTTTTTTCACATAGCTGGAACAAATAATCCTATAATTTGTGTAGAACCAGAAAAGACCCCAAATATCTAAAGGAATGTTGAAAACAATAACCAAAGCTGGTAGAATTAAAATTCTGGACTTCGAGCTGTATTACAAATCTATAATTGTCAGGACAGTATGGTAATGGCACAAAAGTAGGCACATAGACGAATGGAACAGAATATGGAGAACCCAGAAATGGACCCTCAACTCTATGGCCAACTAATCTTCAACAAAGCAGGAAATATCCAATGGGAAAAAAGACAGTCTTTTCAACAAACGGCGTTGGGAAAACTGGACAGCCACAAGAAGAAGAATGAAACTGGAGAATTTCCTTACACCACGCACGAAAATAGACTCAAGATCGATGAAAGACCTAAATGTGAGAGCAGAATCCAGCATAATCCTAGAGGAAAACACAGGCAGGAACCTCTTTGACCTCGGCCATAACTTCTTGCTAGACACATCTCCAAAGGCAAGGGGAACAAAGGCAAAAATGAACCATTGGGACTTCATCAAGATAAAAAGCTATTTTACACAGTAAAGGAAGCAGTCAACAAAACCAAAAGACAACCTATTAGAATGGGAGAAGATATTCGCAAATGTCTTAACAGATAAAGAGCTAATATCCAAAATCTAGAAAGAACTCAAGCTTAACACCCAAAAAAACCAAATAATGCAGTCAAGAAATGGGCAGAAGTCATGAACAGACATTTCTCCCAAGATTTACAAGTGGCCAACAGATGCATGAATAAATGCTTAACATCACTCAGCATCAGGAAAATACAAATCAAAATCACAGTGAGAGCTCACCTCACACTGGCTAGAATGACTAAAATTAACAACTCAGGAAATGACAAATGTTGACAAGGATGTGGAAGAGGGGGAGCTCTCTTACACTGTTGGTGGGAGTGCAAGCTGGTTCAGCCACTCTGGAAAACAATATGGAGGCTTCTCAAAAAGTTAAAAATAGAACTCTTCTGCAATACAACTCTACTAGGAGTTTATCCCAAAGATACAAATGGAGTGATCTGAAGGGGCACCTGCACCCCAATGTTTATAGGAGTAATGTCCAAAATAGTCAAACTGTGGAAAGAGCCCTGATGTCCATGGACAGATGAATGGATAAAGAATATGTGATACACACACACAAACACATAATGGAATATTACTCAGCCATCAAAAAATGAAATCTTACCATTCATAATGTGGATGGAACTAGAGGTAATTATGCTAAGTGAAATAAATCAATCAGAGAAAGATAATTATCATATAATCTCACTCCTGTGGGGAATTTAAAAAGGAAAACAGAGAAGAATCGAGGAAGGGGGGGAAATAAAACAAGATGAAATTAGGGAGACAAACCGTAAGAAACTCTTTCAATTCTAGGAAACAAACTGAGGCTTGCTTTGGGGGAGCTGGGTAGGTGGAAGGGGTAACTGGATAATGGGCATTCAGGAGGGCACTGGGTATTATATTCTGAATTCTGCCTCTGAAACCAATAATACACTATGTTAATTAATTGAACTCAAAATAAAAATAATATGTAGAAAAAGGAAAAAAATAGAAGCTTCCGTATATCAAGGAAAACAATAGAATGAAAAGACAACTTTTAGGAGAAGATATTTGCAAGTTATATCTATATTAATATAGGATGCATAATATCATATATATGATATATAACTTTATGTATTATAAATATATATTATAAATATTAATTTCCCGAATATGTAGGGAACTCCTACCACTCAATACAAGAACAAATAACTCAATTAAAAATGGGTAAAGGAGGGCGCCTGGGTGGTTCAGTGGGTTAAAGCCTCTGCCTTCGGCTCAGGTCATGATCTCAGGATCCTGGGATCAAGGCCCGCATCGGGCTCTCTGCTCAGCAGGGAGCCTGCTTCCTCCTCTCTCTTTGCCTGTCTCTGCCTACTTGTGATCTCTCTCTCTCTGTCAAATAAATAAAATAAAAGGAAAGAAAAGAAAAAAAAATAAAATGATTTAAAAAAAATGGGTAAAGGACTTAGGTAGACGTTTCTCCAAAGAAGACATACAAATGGCTGCCAGGTATTAAAAAAAAATGCTCAACATCATTAATTATCAGGGAAATGAAAGTCAAAACTACATTAGATATCTCACATCTGTCAGGATGGCTATTATCAAAACCAAAACAAGAACAAAAGATCACAAGCGCTAGTGAGGATGTAGAGAAAGTAGAATCCCTGTTCACTGTTGGCAGGATTGTAAAATGGTACAGCAGCGATGGATAACAGTATGATGATTCCTCAAAAAATGAGAAATAGAACTTCCATATAATCCAGAAATTCTAGATATCTATCTAAAGGAGTTGAAATTGGGATCTTCAAGAGATGCCCTTCCCTATTCATAACAGCATTATTCAGAATAACCTGTGTCTATTAATGAATGAATGAGTAAAGAGAACGTGGCATATCTATACAATTTTATATGATTCAACCTCAAAAAAGAAAGAAGCTGAAAAATAAATGCAGGGTTTGAAATAAGACCGGAAAGAAGACATAGATATGTGAGCTGTCGCAAGCTTCCATGCTAGGAAATAGCAATGAATTAGGTCTGGGTAGCGTGAAGTCCCAGTAGTAAGATAGGAGACTTTCGAAACTAAGTGTAGACAGATGTTATTAACTTTAATAGAAAGTCAGAAGGGGCAGTTGATTTGGTGTTGGATACATAAATGATTCTGATGTTTAGTTTTGTTCATTTTGACTCAAACACAATTTACTAAGAAAGTTTTCTCCTTAGAATTTCTTGTCACAGACTTTGAGACTTTGAGTTTACAAAGAGACCTATTACTGCTAAAGTCCAGTTATCAAAATTACAAGCAATTCTGAACAGTGGAAGCAAACAATCTTAGGATTGAGGATACTCTCTAAAATGTATCCCAGGAAACCACCTTAAATGACATCTCTTATACCCATGCTTTACTATAAAGGAATCAAGTAATACAAGTTCATTTACAATAAGTTCATGCTCAGTAATGAGTGTAAGAAGGAAAAAATCAGCAAACAATCACACATACTTTGATACAGTGACAGCATGTGATACATTCAACTTCGTGTGAACTGCATGAAGGCACTTTCTTTTTCTACACGTAAGTGTGGATAATAACATGGATCACATCCATCACATTGTATTATTATTGTATTATAGTGTCCTTAATATCCTGTTAAAGCAATATGGGAAGTTTAGAATCCATTCATCAAATTGTATTAGCATTGTATTTTGTTATTATTGTATTAGCCAATATAATACAGTTCTTAACACATTATCAAAGTCAGTACTGAACAGTAACATTAATATCAGGAAATTTTCATGCAGGCTTCCACACTGCTTGTGCATCTTTCATGTGCCAGGATGTAATAAAAGGCTTAGAAATGTCTATTGAGACTGCAAGAGTGTTTGCGAAGAGACATTATGAATGTGTTATTTTTGGCATTCTGAAGGCTTCCCCATGAAAGCATGTCCCACAGGAGGCAGTTGATCTACTTTAAGAGTTAACAACATTTTCAATCTCGATTCTCATATAAGTAGGAATAATTCTACTAAAAAAAATAAATAAAAGTAGGGCATGCATTTATCCTGTTAGGGTCTGTTTGGTTTGGGTCACTGTTTACCATGTAAGAAATTAATATCCAGTTCGGTAGATAAGATATACACACATGAACTAGTTAGGTAGATGCTTAGTAATCTTCATGCTAGTTACTTGAAAATAAACTGTCTCGGATATGTTTGGAGCTATAAAAGTATGATATCTAATAGCAAGGAGCCTATAATTTTATGTGAAAGATACAAGAGTAATCACCAAAATAATGGGACAAATGATTGATACTATAGAGATTCAAGGACGTTTTCTTTCAGCTGAGAAATGGGAAGTCACAGGGGAGAACGTTCTGGTAGAAAGGCAGAATAAGGAATTAGGACTGATTTCAGTATTTTTAGCATGTGAAGAGACCAAGATGTTTCTAAAGAGGACTCATATCCATAAATGCGGATAATAGGGGAACAGGAAAAATAGAACCAGAGGTTTTTTTTGTTTTTTTGTTTTGAAATTAATGATAGAAATCTGTGAAGCTGTGTGAAGATTGTTAGTATGGTATAGAATGGATTAATTATAATTTCAGGATGATAAATACATCTGTGATCTTGTACATAGGAAAAGAGATATAGATAGGGAGGTAAGAACAGAAGAAAAATTGAAAAGACTCTAACCTCAGGCACATGACAGGACAGGGAGAGAGTCTGGTTATTTCAGAGAAATGGCTAAGTAGTCATATTGGAATTACTAGGCAGTTCAAAAATCATCTATTTTGAATTTCTTGTTTCTGTGTTAGGCAGTGTTGGCAGAATTTGGGACTATTTGTAAATGGCCAATGACCAATATGAATCACTAATTGAAAAAATATTGTATAAACTAATGAAGTCAGAAAAGAAACAATGAAGGTTAAGGAAGGGACCAAGCAGTCTCCTTTGGAATATTATTTTTTTTAAAGATTTTATTTATTTATTTGACAGAGAGAGAGATCACAAGTAGGCAGAGAGGCAGACAGAGAGAGAGGGGGAAGCAGGCTCCCCGCTGAGCAGGGAGCCCGATGTGGGGCTCAATCCCAGGACCCTGAGATCATGACCTGAGCCGAAGGCAGAGGCTTAACTCACTGAGCCACCCAGGTGCCCTCCTTTGGAATATTAAGTGAATCATCCCAAGCTGGTTAGATGAAAATGAGTTTATGCGGTAAATTATGATTATCAACATCGATTTTGAATCCAGTGATAACTGTAGTCAAATGTTAGAATCAAGTCAATAAAAAAAGAATATAGGAAGAAGTCAGAGGGTCAGGGACACTTGCTTCACTTTTATGATTTAACAGTTAACATTCACTGATACAAAATGGAAATCAAATGAAAGGACAGCACTGTGCAAATCATATTTTTAACATGTAGAGTTAGCAGGAAGCTTTTCTAAAGCAGGCACATGAAGAGCAAGGTCTAATTCCAGTATCGTAGAACTGCAAAGCTCCTCTATCAGAGAAAAATCACCATATTTTACTTTTGCCATTTTCAATATTGACCTGAACAGAAAAGAAAGAAAAGAAATCCCTATTTATAGCCCCCATTTCTTTTGGTGGAGAAGATTTTATTGCATTTTTGACACTTATTTAGATCAGACTTTATATGAAATAGATTTTCCCCCCCTACATGGTCCACTGGGTAGAATGCCTCTTCTAATGTCAGAAAACATGATATATTTAATCAGCTCTGCCTTCTGAAGAACATGTTCAGTCAAGTAGTAGTAGAATTCCATCTGGTTGAATGCATTTTGGGAGTAGATGGTTTTCTGCACAGCTGATTCAGACAGAGCTCTCACAAGATGACTGAAGTGGTTACAAGAGACATTCATCTGCACTTCTCTGTCATTTACAACTGGAAATATTACCCTGGAAGCAAAGGACTAAGAAGAAACCAATTTCTCTACCATCTGTAGTGTGTGTGTGTGTGTGTGTGTGTGTGTGTGTGTGTGTGTGTGTGTGTGTGTGTTGTATACATGTATGTCAGGTTCTAAAATAGAAGTTTCCCAAAGAATTTGCAAATATGAAATTTCATACTATCGAAGGAAAAATTGATTGTGTCTTTAGCCTCCATAAATGCGTGACACCATGGAGGTGTAACTCCACAACCAACCACTGAGATTTGTCTTAAAATTCCAAATTAATTGGATTTTTATAATCTTATTTTGTCACAATTATGAGCACCTAAGGTCTCAAGAATCGTGCAGTCTTTTGTGCAAGCTATTTTTTGAAGCGTAATTTGTGAATTATCATCTAAGTGAATACCGATTGTGTTAATTGTTCATTTGTGTGTTTGCATGGGCAATTTTAGAATGCAGTCTATTTCACAGGGAATGTTGTGCATATTTTTTTCTTCCCGATTCTGGTCTTTTTTTTTTCTTTGCTATATTTTAACAAGTTTCTCATGACCCCTTAGTTGGCTGTTTTTATTTTTATTTTTTAAAAGATTTTATTTATTTGTTTGACACAGAGAGAGACATTACAAGTAGGCAGAGAGGCAGTCAGAGAGAGAGAGGAGGAAGCAGGCTCCCTGCCGAGCAGAGAGCCCGATGTGGGGCTTGATCCCAGGACCCTGAGATCATGACCTGAGCAGAAGGCAGAGGCTTTAACCCACTGAGCCACCCAGGTGCCCCTTGTTGGTTGTTTTTAATGCATGTTACCCAAACACAGACACAAGCACACACACACATTCAAACATATATCCCAAATTTAATTTATAAGTAAAAGTTAATGAAGCATTTATTGCAGGAAATATTTTACTAAAATAAACATTGCATATTTATATCTAGTTTATTCTTTTTCTATACTATTTTGTGTAAATCTGTAAGTATAATCAAGCAACTGAATTGGTTATTATTCACTTAAAAAAATTTTTTTATGCTGTCATGAAAATTACTACATCATAGATTTCTACCAATAATTGTCTCGCTTTATCAATCCTAAGATACGGCTGAACCTGATATGTATAGTGCATTCCCATAGACAGTTTGTTAATTCTAAGAACAGATACCCAAAACTATAATTGGTTTTATCTTTTTTAATGCATTTTATGGTTATTTTAAAAGTTAATGGAAATGAAAATGTAACAAGAGGCACAGTTGCTGTAGGGAATCATTTAGCGATTCCTAAGTTACACATGGAGTTACCATATGATTCAGCAATTCTTTTAGGTATATACCCAAAATAATTGAAAACGTGGGCTCAAACAGATATATGTATGCCAGTGTTCACAGCAGCATTATTCACGATAATCAAAAAGAGGAAACAACCCAAGTGGCCATCAGCAAATGATTAAACAAAATGTGGTATATACATTAGCAGACTAATATTCAGCCACGAAAAGGAATGGATGTCTGACACTTGCTGATAGTGGGAGAACCTTGAAACATTATACTGAGTGAAATAAGCCAGACACAGGAAGACAAACACTGTATGATTCCCCTTCCATAAAATAATAATATGTAAATCCATAGAGACAAAAGCAGATTCAAGATTAATAGGGGTGGAGGGTGGTAGGAATAGTTACTGCTTTCAAAGGCCACACGGTATCTGTTTGGGGTGATAAAGTTTTTGGAAATAGAAAGCTGAACAACATTGTGAATATAATTAATGCCACTGAATTTTCCACTTAAACATGGGTAAAATGGCAAATTGTATGTTAAACATATTTCACCATGATAATAATATGCTAAACAATAAAAAAGAATTGATGGGAACAAATATTTTTATCGAATAATTACTTTGTGATCTGTTTTTGCTTACACATTTCATCTATCTAAATGCTGTCTGTCAGCAGAATTAGTAATTAAAGAAAATAAATTTATATTGCTACTATTGCTTTTCTTTTTTGAGAAAGGTGGGAAGGGTGAAGAAATCCCCTTGCTATCACTACAGGGATCTGACTGGGCTACTACCACCAGCCTCCTTACCAGGGTTCAGCTCTGAACCCCTTAGAACCACTTTGACCAGTAGTTTTGTGTGTTTCAATAAGCTTTGATACATTAAAGGAACTTCACTAAATAAAGTGATCACGATTACATTGCCTGAAAAATGGGAATAGTATTAGACAATTTTAGTGGTTAAAAAAAAATCATTACCACCCCAAAGTGTAGATACCCAAAGTAGGGAAATGGTGTCTAAAATGACTTTTACTTACCCCATTCTTATTAAGGTTAGCTGTACACCGAGATTGTTTTGTTTGGGAACTGAGCGTCCTCAGGATGGCTGCAACTGTGGAGCCCTTTTTGCTGATACAGGATTATATTCCCTTGAGGAGCTTGGCAGTTGTGCATGGACCCAGACCAGAGTTGCTCAGGGCCAATTATCAGCACTGTAGAAGAGAAAAAACAGCGGTAAACTGATCAAACCTTTGCTTTCTCTCTAATTGGATGTAGGAGCTCTGCTAATCCTCCCTCCTTTGGAATATAATGACCTGGGGTTCCTGGAAATTTGTGTGAAAGGGTGGAATCCCAGAGTCATAATAGACCTGTTGACAAGAAGGTAGTTATAGTATGTGAAATTATTTATAGAAAAATAATGAATGACACAGACTTGTATCATGAGATTCTGAAGCTCTTCCTAACATCTGTTTAAATATGATACTTTAGGGGCACTTTAAGAAATAGCCAATTCTCACTTTTCCTTAGGGAAAGTGGAAGTGGAGTAGAGGATATATATAATTATATACCAGATTACAAATACAAGCTTTTTCATTCAGATCACTAACCGTAGCTACTGAAGTGTTCTACCTGCATTGTCTATATTTTGGTGATATTTTCATGTCATAATTTTTTGTGTAGGTAAATATAAATCCAATTATATACAACATAGGGATGACTTATACATTTTTATATGACATGTCATGATCTGTTTCTTTTATCTGTTTTGATTTCTATTATACCTCTTATTTTTCAAGTTCCCCGAGGGTAATGAAAAGTATGCTACTACACTTAATTGCCAACATGTGCAAAACAAAAATTTTAGATTGGATGAATTTTTATTAGGAAATATGTGAAGCTTACTCTTGACTTTTATTTCTGCTTCACTTATGGAAGAAAGGTGTTGGGAAGAGTGAACTGTTTCACTGACCACACCCAGCATGATGGTATCAGATAGGAAGGTGGACCTGTTTATCTAATACCAGTGTTATTCTGTTTGTATATGCTCCTTTGGAGGTGGAGACAGAGAGGATGCTTCTGTATGTTTTTCCCTGTCCAGATGTTTGCCCCTTCAATTCCTTTGTTCTTTATTTTGAAGAAGATTGTATAATCTTGTTTCAACCAATTGACTTTAAAGTAATATTTCTCCACACTGATTATTCTAAAAATGTCTCACAATGTTTTCCCCTCTTTAGGGTGCAATCAGATCAGTGCTGAATCTGAAATTAAATAGTTTTAGCAAAGTTGGATAGTAAACATATTTATGGGCTTAAAAAATGCTATCCAAACTAATGTGAATGAATTGATATACATGTATATAAATTTAAAATAATTTTGTCTTTTTTTTCCTGCACATCTTGAAACATTACAGTGATGGGAAAAAATAAAATACATTTATTTTGCTTAATTAATGGACCATCTAATAGATTCCTTTAAAAATTTTATATACAACTGCATATATGAAGGAAACATTTTCTACATTTTATTTCTGATTTATATCTCAGCCATGATATCCTAGATATATTATAGTCACTAACATACTTAGACTGTTATAATATAGCATTTATAGTTTTTGGACTAAGATTATAATAAGAAAAGCTTCACTTGGTTTTTAATGTTTTTGAGTTCCTGAAATATAAACTAGAATTTTAGAAGACCTTTCTATTCATGTAGAATACAAGACTGTTCTACTGCATGACTTTAGATCTCTTTACTTTAAAAGAGACTATTTCTAGCTGTGGAAGCAGGGGGTGCTGCTTTTGCTTTTGTTTTTTATAAAATAAGTGTATTTCATCAAGGACTTTCTACCATGTTATTTATACATTAAAAAAATGAAAGGGGACTGTCTGGGTTTCTGGTCAGCTTGTGAGGGTGAACATAAACAAGAGTGAAAACCTAGCATCTGTTTGATATCCCCACCTGGACAAAACAAGTACTGAACAGAAACATCAATTACATCCAGCAAATCTCTCCTTCTTCCAGCCTCTCCTTCCCCCAGATGGCCCGTGTCCCCTCAGTTGCCAAGCAATGGTCCTGAGTCCTCCTTCATCCCTCCCTCTCTTGCTTTCTCTCTGTCGTGTCTCGAGGCACCAGTGTCTCCACTTTGCTCACCTCAACCCACAGTTCATGTTACCACGCACCTTCCTCTTGGACACCTGCTAAGGCTTCTCCTAAATCATGTCACCTATCATCCATGCACCATATGTTGCTGACAACTTGCCTGGCTCAGGAGCTGGCTTACAAGATGATGTATATGCTTCCTCCTTGTGGCCCATATGCAGCGCCATTATTCCTATTGACCGAACACTTGGCTCTGCAAGTCAAGGGGTGGAATGGGGAAGGTTCTTTCATTACAGGAAGCTCTCATTTCACATTCGCAAGATTTTCCTTTCATCTTTAGTATTTGCTGGCCTACATGTCCCAGTGACCAATGGAGAGATGTTTCCTTGGAAAGCCCCAAATAATATAATTGTACTGCGGGGTGAGACTGATAACTTGTCATTAAGGTTCCCCATGCTGCTGTGTCAAAGTAGAAATGAGAGGGATTATGATGTAGACTGAAGTAATCGATTTGATTATCAAGTGGAGGGTTTGGAATATATCTGGAAACCAGAGTGTTCCATGAGGGCACCCCTCACTATATTCCTGTGCTCACTGGTAAATCTTACTAGAAAGTAAGAGCCAATAAACACAGGTAGGACCATGAATGACTTAGCCTGTCAGAGACACAATTTGGGGTCAGTCTGCCAGGTAATGAAATATCATAAGCTGAGCCATTTGCTGAAACTAAAGGAAACGTTGACTGGATAGAGAAAAATAAGTTATACAGACAAACTATGATCATGAGAGCTGAATTGCAGTCATTATGCATATTTTGTTTCTCTCTTTCTACATACTTATGCATGCACGTATGCATGTAAATTTTTATTTGTAGGTAGTATATTTTAGTAACTTCATATTTTAATCTATTTTTCTAATCACCTTCCTCTTCTCTTTTCTATAAAGTATTGCTAAGATTAAATTTATTGCTGTCTTTACATTCCTGGATATTCAAAGGCCAGTTACCCTATAACTGAAATAGAAAAAGACTAAAGATGACTCCAAGTAGAGGTAAAATGACTTATGGGAGTGAATCTTTTTTTTTTTTTAAGATTTTATTTATTTATTTGACAGAGAGAGACACAGTGAGAGAGGGAACACCAGCAGGGGAAGTGGGAGAGGGAGAAACACGCTTTCCCCACAGAGTGGGGAGCCTGATGCGGGGCTCAATCCCAGGACCCTGGGATCATGAGCTGAGGTGAAGGCAGACGCTTAACGACTGAGCCACCCAGGCACCTGTGAGTGAGTCTTGATTTTTATGGGGAAACCTTGCATCATGGTAGACAGAAACAAAATGTAATTTTTAATTGTTTAGTAGTTTACATTTCTTTAAAAGGTCATATATGGATGCTGAGTTGACAAAGGCAGAGTTGAGCTGGGTTTTTCATGGGTACCTGAGCCTCCCTAACACAGCCATTGAGACTCTCTTTGGATCCTCAGAGAAGAATCTAGGAAGGACCTTTCTCTGTTTTCCAGGAAGTTTCAAGGTCAGAATCTACTAGTCAAAGGGATTCATAGGAGACTTGTAAACAGAAGAAATGGAGAAGCGTTATCTTCTCATCTCATTTTTAGACAACACATTTGCAAATAGGGAATGCTTGAAAAATGCCAGTTTTGGTACTGCAGGGTGTGAAGTTTGACATCATATAACCCCTCAACCCCCATCATTAAAATTCTTGAATTTCATGGAAGTATCTTTGTGAGCTCCTAAAAGTGTTCTACTTATTGCAGAGGTTTTATTTGTAATCAAAGACATTCTAATGGTTTATAATGTTTCCAATTACCTGCACTTAAACACTGCCCAGTTAGAGTACCTGAGTGACTTTTGTTTTCCTTCCCAAACCCCAACTGAAGCATTTGTGAAGAGTATTACAGGCAGAGAACGGTGCTTCCCGAACCTCTCTGGCGAGGAAGAAGACATAAATTAAGATTCCAGTTAATTTGCCTTCTACTTGAACTTAAATGAATTTTACAGTATCATAGCTTTCTTGACGATGTTTATAAAATAATTCCTTGGGCAGTGTACTTAAATGATGTTTAATACTAGAGCCCGTACAGGTATTTTTTTCCCCGCACACATGAAATCATTCTGGTTTTTACCAAACCATATTCCTGTAATGTGTGCACCATTTCCTATTCCTTAAACAAGCTGCTGCTCACACCCCAATGTGATGACCAAGTCCCTTGGTTCTAGTTAATAGATGATTTCTTTTAGGCTTGAATGATTCAGTTGGTCTGAAATTTTGTAGTTTTGTAAAATAACACCGTAAGCACCTGTATCAATATTTTGAGTAGATGAATTGTGCCGCTGGATTTTTCCAGCACACTAAATTCCACTCTGTACTGAGAAATGAAGTTTAGTGTCATCAAAAATCAATGAGACACTAGTCAGTATCTGCATCTTAAATAATCATTGGGTTAAAGGAAATTTCTTGAGTGATCTGAATACCCAGAACCTCTTCTTGATCCCCTAATAGCAAGTGATTTCCATAACTTCATTACTGGCACTGTCAATTGTATACGAGTAGACACAAACACACACAATCACAGCAAATGACTTTCTTAATATGGAATATGTTACCTCAGAAGTCTCCACAGGCTTCATCACATTAAAGCATCACCTGAATCCAAATCATCTGTTTATGTGTCTTTGAGTCAAGAAATCACAAGACTCAAGTGTCCTTGTTTATAATTAGTGTAGTAGACCTGACTTATTATCTATTCATTGTTATGTGGCAGTCAGGTTAAAATATGCTGTTTTAGTAAACATAATGTTTGCCTTACAACCACTGTGTATGAAAAATCCCTGCCTCCAAACTCGCCAGGGATCTAATACATGGTACTTAAAATTTTAGTCCACTTATTATTCTTTACCTTAGGTTAAGAAAATAAAAGATAATTCTTAGTGAATTCTCAATAAGCAACATTCTCTCTAGAAATTAGTGCTTCTAACATATCTTATTCTTGGGAAGAAATTTAATTAAATCCAGGGTCATTGAGGCAGAGACACACTCGTTCATCTGCTAAATTCCATTCATCTAGAGTTCTAACTCTAGAGCTCTGGGGGACCATAGTTTACTTCATAGTGTAGAGGTCACGTTTTATATACCTGTGCTTTATAGTGTCCATTATTCTTACATTAGTTCAGGGCCAGCAACATATTTTGCAGGATCAAGAATAAAAAAAAAACGCTGGACCCAGGTCAGGGCAAAGAAGTCATTGTTCCCAGCTAAGGATAGACACAGGATCCCATGGGATTGTAACCTTCACACCAGAAGCGCTCAGTATCTGTATTCGGGTAGATGGGGCTCCACTGAGTCATTTTCCCGAGTCTGATTGTGCTGTAACATCAGCATCCTGGGGAAGGGACAGGAATTGCCTTTTCCTGCCCCAACCACAAAGCATGCCTCAGAGCTAACTCTGGACACCCCTGATGTTTCTGTCCAAGCCCCAGGTAAGGGCAGAGGGGTGTGGTAGAACTACTCCCAAGGCCTTAGTGACCTGATTGCCTCCCCAGGCATGGAGAGGTAGAGGTGGCCCTGGGGCTCTAGCAGGGAAAGGATGTTAAATGTCATCTGGGAAGTCAGAGGTCAGGGAGCAGATAGCCAGAAACCATTCTGGTGAGACTGCAGAAGGGGACACTATGCATGAACCAAGGATCCAAGGCCCAGGAAATGCTCCACGTTTCCATCAGACTTCACCTTCAAAACGAAGACAGTGACCTAGAACATTAAATTCAAATCATGGGCCTTTCTGAGTATAGGGCCTCCTTCTGTGAAACTGGCCCTGATCGCATATGAAGTCAGTTATGGTTGTTTATGTAAGGTGTTTATGGGACTTAGCCTTATTTTAATCCCTAGTGAAACATAGAACTTCAATTATTAAGAGACCAAAATGTTTGCACTTGATCAAATGGATCCATATTTTTATAGTTCTTAAGCTTGAGTGTTGCATAAAGAAGGATCCTCTAAAATTGTTTCAGATGTATTGGACTCAGATGATTTAGAATGTGAGCTGGACTGAAAAACACTGCATTGAAATAGTACCATAAGCTTAGTAGTATATCATTTACTAATACTGATACACAATGATAAAAATCGAATCTGGACTGGCCAACATTGTAATGATAACAAGCGAAGTTCTGTTACATACTAACTCCTTTTAGCTGTTAGTTGTTGCAGGCCTAAAAAAACCATGTTGAGAATGTAACCTGAAACAAAGTTACATCGTGCAAAGAAAGCATAGACCCATTGGTAAATAATTCAGAAATGAGGATTTCTTCAAATAGAATCTATTTTGATGACAATCATTAAATTTTTATTAATTTATACTTGTGAATTATATTGACACATCATGTTTTCAATTCTGCTACCTTTCAAACACTGTCCATTCTTCATAAAGAGCTTTGCTCTTACTAACTGAATTAACTGAATTATCAGGTATCAGCAATAATGGTGTATGTGTGTGGGCTTTCATTTTTATGAGTACTCACCTACACTAAATAAGCATACTCACTTGATGTTCATACACATCCAATACAAGCGTAATGATAAGCACAAAATTAAATCTGTGCCTCATGTATATGGTATATATGTGTATATGATGTATATAAATATACAAATACAGATATCAGATTTACCACATAAATTTCACTCTCTCTATTTTGCATATGCTTCATTGCCTAATTGGCTAAATAAGTATGAATAAATATGGTCCATATAGCACTTTGTTCTATCTTAATTACAAGGTGCTGTAAAACTATTGTGCCACAAAAATATTGTGATCATGTGGTTCTTATGCTCTGACATATTTTTCTGTTTGCATAAAACTTTATTGTATAGTTAAATGTGCTATTAGTTATCTCTTCTGTATCTGTTAAAACTTTACATGTTTTATTATTTTAATGTTTCACTCTGATAAACCTTTATTTAGTCTATAGTAACAGCTATTTTTCAAAAACAATAATATTAATGCTGTTAAACATTTATTATTTGGGTCTGTTTTAGAATACAATGCCACTGATATTATGAATTTGTGAATTATTGATGACCACTATATTCTTGAGAAGGTTAAAATACAACTCAAGAATTTTCGAGAAAGCAAACTCACAGTTTATGCATAAATTTATGCTTTTGTCATTGAGGGCTAGTTGTTATATACTTCCTTTTCACCTCTAAAAAGTGCAATCGATTTAAAATTGCCAATTTGGATAATAAATCATCTGAAGAACTCAATGTATAAAAATGGCAATTAATTCACTCATTCAATCATTCATTTAAAAAAGAAACATGCATTTAGCACTGTGTGCTAAGAATGAGCCAAGAATATAAAGTAAAACAAAATGAAACAAAACACCGCAATTACTTGCTTCTAGGCAATTAAGAAAGATGGGCAAGTTATTTGGCAATCACAGTATATGTGTATTAAATACCATGAGAGTCCCTTTCATATTTGAGCAGGACCACCTCAAGTGACTCAGGAAGGAAAAATACCTTATTAAAACTGAGATGGCAATTAAGTTCACTAGATGAGGAAGGCGTTAGGTTTTTCTGATGGCTTTTTTCAAACTTAAAAGAAAACATGTTTTAAAATGTTTATATTCAGTCAGAAGGAAAAAAAGTAAACAAAAATGCCTACATGCTAGTAAAAACAACTTCTTATCATTAAGAATCCACATCTCTACTGCTGAGCATGAGTAAAATATGACTTCAGGTTCGTCTTTCTACTTAGGGACAAGGTTGATTTAACCCAGCACAAGGCAGCTGTAGAAAGGGAAAGTGGCTTGCTATGTATTTGCTACATATTTTTTAGTTTTCACAATGCGAGACATTTGTAAAAAGATTGTCATATTTCTGTTTTTAGTAACACGGTCTCCCCACACAGTCTAGATTGTTTTAAGATTAGCTGAACCCCGAGGGCAGTATGTATTTTTATTTGATTGTGGATTAGGAAAGCGTGGATGGTATGGCACAGCTTGTTTAAAACTCTATCCAATAGACCACTGAAGAAAATGTTCTCAAAAGGAAAAACAAAAGTTACGAAGGATTTGCACTTTTTAAAGATGCATTTATTGGTTTGCATCTCTTCCTAAAGACAGAGTCCATCTAGATTCCTCAAGGACTGAAGCCTAGAAGGTCTTTTTCGGGATCAATGCAAAATATTTATTTAGAAATAGCATCACTGATAAACCATGTTGATTGCAAAAAGAGAGATTTTTTTATTATAGTTAGGACCGTCCCTCAAGGACTGGAAAACGAAATAGTCCATATAGCACATAAGAATGTAATGCCCTCAGAAATATTTTTTGCTGAGGGATGGAAAACAAGGAAGCCTTGTTCCTTTGTGTTCTCCAGAGGCTTCTGATAAACTAGTAGTAATTCCTGGGATTTTTATTTGCCGTGTTCTCCTGATACCCAGGCTTAGTCTTTTGTAACTATAGCTCCTTCTCCCCAGATTCATTAGACTGATATGTTTGCAGACTGAAAAATGCAGACAATCTTGGGCAGAATTTAGCTTTTCTGCATTTAGCTATTTTTTATCTTTATGTTTTACACACAGAAGTGATATTAAACTAATAAAAATGCAGGTGAGAACATTTCTTTTTAATATATGCTAATGACTGCAGTTTGGCCCAAAATGTGCTGCTGTTTCTATGTAACACTTTGATACTGCTGGGAAGATTTTCTCCTAAGTGATTTTATAGTTAATTATTATCCTCTTCATGCCTTAATTTGGATTCAATACTACCATTCAACACCTTTTTCAGACTTCCAATACCTAGCAAACTAGTCCATAGTTTTATCACCTTAACTGAAAAGATTTAGAAAATAAATTAAGAACAATTTCTTTTCAGATTTGATTTTTATACCTTGAAAAACATTTCAGGGAACATTAGAATTTCTGCTATCTTATTATACTACCTTGAAAATAGGAAATTTTAAGTAGAAGCCTGGAATTTGCATTAAATAGAGAGAATGTATTCTAAAAATCCAGGGATAGTTGGCTTAAATCTCAACCAATTTGAAATAGATGAATACGGATTTTCAACATGAATAATGATCAGAACAACTTGAAATTATAGAGCTTAAGGGTAGTGTTAAATATTTGCTTACTCTCTATTGTCAGGTTTAAGATAAGTTGATAGAAACCAAAGAAATATATCAGCATTTTCAGCTGGTTTCTCCTGTCCCTTTTCCTTAGCATTGCAATGAGACAGGGAATGGAGTAGGCCTAGTGAATCAGGAACAGAAGAATTCTCTGTAATTGTCTCTGAGCCGGCTGTGGCATGGTGACCCCGATAGTCAATAACCAATTTCGAGACTTAGGTCGTAAGTCAGCTGTGCCATTTACTGGTTTATCTGTGGGAAGACACTTAACTTCTTGGGTGTCCAGCTTCTCCTATTTCAGATGGAGAGCATGAAGGAGAAGAAATGTGGAAGAAGGGAAGGGTTTCCTTCCAAATATTGAAAGCTAGTCATTGAGAATACATGATCACAGTTGTGTTTTGGTACATTTTTTCCAGTACACTACTGCGTTGTACCTTCTAAACAGAGCATGATCCCTTCTCTGTATTGTCACCTCCAGGGCAAACAGGATTTTGAAGGTTTTGTGTCTCCTGGAGAAACAGTGAACTGATGTTTGTTTTTGAAACACAAAACATACTCAAGTTCTGGGGACTCCTAGGCTTTCCAGAAATGCTGGGATCCTCCCATCTGACCTGGGAAATAGTTTATATGATCCTCAACTTATAGCACCCTATCCTTGTTCCTTCATCCTTGCAGAGTGTTTCCACACCAGGTTTTGTATTATTGTTTCTGCAGTGGTAACCCAAGGATGAAAACCACAAGGGACAAGACCTGCTAACATGGGTTGAATCGCGGTCTGGCCACAAGTGAAGAACACAGAGGTTTTCAGCCATTGTGGTTCATCCCTTAGGGCTCCTGGATTTCCTATCTCATCATCATCATCCTAATATGGAGTTAAGAGTACCTCTTTACCCCCATGGTATTTGGCATTCAAAGGTAATTACAAACAAAGGCTATGTTGTTCAAAGAAACTTATGCTCAGTCCACAGTCTCATGGAAACAGATAATGTGCTAAAAGGAAATTACATATATTGGAAAAAATGTTCAAAATATTTTAAAATTCCTAACATGAGAATAGTTTCTTCGAGGCCTTTTATTTGTTAGGATAAACCATGTTCCTTAGAAGGGAGAGGTCAGAAAGTAGTTCCTGCTGATTATATCATTAAAACTTTCTCTCTGCCACTGTATCACCTGTATGCCTTCTCATCCTACAGTGAGAAACATAATTGGAAGATCTTAGGTTACGTGAGCTTTCAAATGTGAGGCTAGGTTCCTGGATTTTTAACTTAATTTATTAATATCCTTCAACAGAGCCAACAACCAAAAGAAGTGGTTATTTTATTTTATTTTTAATGATTTTATTTATTTGAGAGACAGAATGGTTTTATTTATTTGTTTGAGATATAGAAAGTGTGCTGTGTGAGCTTGGGGTGGGGCAGAAGGAGAGGGAGAAGCAGATTCCCCACTGAGCAGGGATCCAGGATCCTGGAATCATGACCTGAGCCAAAGACAGATGCTTAACCAACAGAGCCACCCAGGAGCCCCAAGAAATGGGTATTTTATATAGAAAGGTTATTTTAGGTAGAATTGGTCAAATTAAATGAATGACAGTTCACTTGGGTTACCACTCAGCAACCTAAAGCACTTTCCCAAGGACCCTTGAAACATTTCACAACTTTTAAGGGGAACTATTCAAAACAGCTCATTTTCCACTGAAAGTGGTGAGTATTTTGGTCAGATATATGCTTGCAAATAAAATTTTGAATGCACTTTTGATTTGACTTTCCCCAGATGAACACAAATCTAAGGTTTTAGTAAAATTCTTGAAAAATGAATAAGGAAAGGCACCAGGGTGGTGCGTAGTCAGTTAAACATCAGACTGTTGGTTTGGGACTTAGATCTTGATCTCAGGGTCGTGGGATCAAGCCCTGTGTCTGGCTCCAAGCTTGGTGCAGTCTGCTTGAGATTCTCTCTCCCTTTCCCCCTGCCCCTCCCACCCATGCTCACCCACTCTAAAATAAATAAATAAATCTTTTAAAAAATGAATAAAGAACTAGTATAAGAAACTATATTAAATAATATTTTTCAATAAAAGCTATAACTACATTAAAAACTTTATTCTTATATTATAATGCATAGGCCCCGAGTGACTTACGAAATTGGTTATGTAGGTACAAAATAAAAGCTACTTTATTTAGCTAACTAATCATGTAAGTGACTTTTAATTTGATGCAGCTATACCTACAGTGACTATCCCACACCACTGAACAATTAATGCTACCTTTTATCCTTTATCATTTTCTTTATGAGCTAAGGGATTGTTCATTCAGATTCTTCTAATCCTCATAATACCTGGGCCATTATTACAAATCCTTGCCATTCGAATAGCATCCAATTTCTTATGAATCTCATGAGTATTAAAGAATCTTGTTAAATGAAACTGGAGGTATCACATCTTGCCTGGAATTTCATTTGCAATTCAATAGTTTAAGTGCTACCATAAAGAGAGGGCTCACTTGAAACTCACGCTAGTGGTTTTTTTTCCTCTCTTTCTGTAGTTATGCCACATCTAGAAGCCTATCTCTCATTCAATCTGCAACATTCAGAAAAAGATTTTGTCTGAGCCCCTTTCTTTATCTCTGGTGAGACTGAATAAACTGGAGGGTGGAGGGACACAGAGAGGGATTCATAGAGCTGGCAATTGTAGAAGATGTACAAATCAGTAATCAAAAAAATACAGAGTATTTTAGTTAGGATACATTTACTTAAAATAGTGTATCGGTTGTAGTCCGCAACGTGGTGTAACACATTTCCCTAGGTACATAATCAAAGAGCTTAGAATATTTATATGCACATTCTTTAGATGTAGTCCTCAGGGAATGTTCCCAACTTCATAAAAGGCATTGCTGTGGACTGAATGTGCACCCCCAAATTTTATATATTGAAGTCCTAACCCCAATGTGATGGTATGAGGAAGTGGAGCCTTTGGGAAATAACCCTCGTGAAGGTATTAGTGTTCTTAGAAAAGAGACCCAGAGAGCTTATTATCCCTTCTGCTACGTGGGGACATGTGGGAAGATGGCATCTCTGAACTGGGGAGCGTCTCTCACCAGGGATTTTCCAGCCTCCAGAACTTTGAGAAATAAATGTTTCTTGTTTACGCCGCCCAGTGTGTGGTAGTTTATTATAGTGACCCAAGTGGACTCAGAGAGGAACTGGTGCTCGGAGCAAGGTGCCGCTGTAACAAATACCTAAAAATATGGAAATGGCTTGGGAACTGGTTAAAGGGTAGGGGACAGAAGAATGCTGAGGTGCCTGCTAGGAAAAACCCACATATTCCTGAACAGGCTGTTAAGGGTGAGGGTGGTGAGATCCTGGTAAGAAAGAACAGAGGAGACCTGTAGAGAAAGCTTCTTAGAGAATAAAGTATATCGTAAATAGAATATCAGTGAAAATATGGATGGTAAAGGCCATTCGGATGATGTCTCAGATGGGAACAAGGAACATGCTAATGGAAACAGGAAGACGGGCAATTCTTATAATGCGTCAAAGCAGTTGGCTGAATTGTGTTCCTGTTCTAGTGTTTTGTGAAAGGTAGAACTTGTAAGTGATGAAATTGATATTTAGCTGAAGAGATTTCTAACAAAGTATGGCAGGGGGGACTTGGCTCCTCCTGACTACTTATAGTAAAATGTAAGAAGTGAGAAATTACCAAAAGATGGAATTGTTAAGCAAAGAGGAAGCAGACCTTAAAGATTTGGAAACATTCCAGTCTATCCATATTGCATAAAATGAGAACAAAAAGGGTGTGGCCAAGTGACCATTTCTTAAGGAGATTAGTATGGATCAACAGAGTGGACAGAAGCCAGGTGCTAAGAAAGAACGTCCTGGAAGGCGACTGAAAGATCATCAGGGCTGCCGCTCCCACTTTAGGCCCAGAGAGCTGGGTTCCAGCAGGCATGACTACCTCTGCCTGTTTCAAAGGACGGGCAGCCCCAGAGTCACGGGTGTGACCTCCCTCACCACACAGAGCTCTGGGGCCCTATCCATGGTATGGCTCTCTGGCCACAGATAATGTGGTGTGGACAGCACCCCTCAAGCCATGGGGATGGTGTTGCCACCCTGGTAGGGCCAGAAGGCAGAGCACCAAGCTCAAGGGGATTAGTCTCAAGTTTTAATCTTTAATGTTGTCTTCCTTGTTAGGTTTTGGACCTACTTGGAACCTATTACCCATTTCCTCTTCCCTATGTCTTCCTTTTGGGCTGAATCTGTATACCCTATACTCGTCCCAGTGTAGTGTCACCAGTGTAGTTGAAAGCCTGTAACTTTTTTGCTTCACAGGTTCACAGTTGGAGAATAACTTGTCTTAGGATGAATCATATTGATTCACTGAGTCTGACTTATCCCTGATATAGGTGATATTTAGATAAGACTTTGGACTTAGACTCTAGATTTTTGAGACTGTTGGGATAGAATAAATGTATTTGGAATGTGAGAACGACGTGAATTTTGGGGAGCCGGTGATAGAATGCTGTGGATTGAATATGTATGGCCCTGAAGTGCACATATTGAAATCTTAACCCCCAATGTGATGATATTAGGAGATGGAGATTTTAGGGGGCAATTAGGTGCCTTTATAAGCTAATGCACTTATAAAAGAAACAGGGAAAAAATGTCATCTGTGAACTAGGAAGTGGGACTTCACCAAACATCAGAACTGTCACTCAGTCTGTGATGATTTGTTATGGCAGCCCTAACAGATCAAGGCAGATACCTGTGAAAAGTGCATAGCTATCATCCTACTTAAAGTACGAATGGTTTCTTTCTAAGGGCTGAGCAAGACAAGAATGTTTTCTCCACTTCTATTCAGCATTACATTGAGATAACTATACAGGGAAATTCAGCAAGAAAAAAATAAAAAGCATACAGATTGGAAAGGGAGAAGTAAAACTGTTTTTATTTACAGATGGCATAATCTACAGATTCCATGAAAAACTGTTGCAACAAATAAACAGTTTTAGCAAGATTACAGGATACAAGATCAATATGCAAAATAAATGTTCTATGAACTAACAATGAAAATTCATCACCGAAATTATGAAATCATTAAATTTTTAATAGCACCACAAAGAACAAAATATGTAGGAATAAATTTAAGAAAATATGTGCCAATCTTATACATTAAAAATACAACCATTGTTGAAATAATTTTTGAAAGACCTAAATAAAGGAAAGTTTATCTGGTGTTCATGTATAGGAAGACTTAAAATGTTGGGATGGAAATATTCACCAAATTGATCCATAGACTTAATGAAAACAGTAATTTAATAACATACAAATCAAGTGATACAGGTTTATCAACATACAAAATAACAACAACAAGTTTGGATTCTTCCTTCTCACCATGTCCCAAATATTTGCACAAAATAAATCATTACCCTAAATTTGAAAGCTAAAACTATAAAACTGTTAAAAGAAAATGTAGGACAGATTCATTATAACTTTAGGTTACTCAAAGCCTTAGTAAACACAACACTAAAAGCACAAGCAAAAAATTTTAAAAATAGTTTAACTGGATTTCATCAAAGTTAAAAAAATTGTTCTTCATAAAAGAGATCTATACAGAGGAAAAGCAGCCAACAGAGTGGAAGAAAATATTGGCAAAATGTATATATTAGTTTCCTATTGCTGCTGTAACAAATTAAAACAAGCTTAATAGGCCAAGATAACACAAATTTATTATCTTATTCTCCTGGAGATTAGAAGTCCAAAATGGGCTTCCTTGGGCTAAAATCAGGTTTTCAGTAGTCTATATTCCTAGGGGCATATTGCAACATACATTTCTTTAGATTTTGCAGGTTACAGAGGCTGCTCCCATTCCATGACTTATGTTCTTCTAGCCAGAAATTATATCATTTCATCTTCTGTTTCTATCCTAGCTCCTTCCTTTGCTCTCCGAAATTCATCTTTCCTCATAAGAACCCTTGTGTTTAGATTGGTCCTGGGCAGATAATACAGGATAATTTCCCATGTCAATATCCTTAAGTAAATCCCATCTCCAAAGGCTCCTTTCCACATAAGATAACATATTCCTAGGTTCTAGGAGTTATGATGTGGACATATTTGTGGAGAAGACATTCTTCTGTCCACTACGTCAGAGAGCTAATTAGGGGTTTATACCCAGACTATATAAAGAACATTTGCAGCTTAAAAACTAAAAGACAAATACTGTAATTAAAAATGGACAAAGAAATTGTACAGACATCTCTCTAATATCCAAATAGCAAACAGGTACATGAAACGATGCTCAACATAATTAGCTATTAGGGAAATGTTCATCATCACCACCTTGAGACACCAGTTCATGATGATTATGATGGTTATAATAAGGAAGAGAAAATTACAAATGTTGGCAAGCATGTGGAGAAATTAGAACCTTTGCGTTTTGTGTGAGGTTGTGTGAAATAGTGCAGCCACTTTGGAAAGCAATCTAGTAGTTTCTAAAAATGAGTAAACAAAAAATAAATAAAACAAAAATAAAAATGGGTAAATACACCATGATCAAATGACACAACGAATGCATTCCTAGGTAAATGTCCAAGATAAATGAAAGTATATGTGACAGAAAGTTATTCACAAATGTTTAAAACATCATTATTTATAGTAGTCAAAAATACAAACAACCCAAATCTCCATCAACTGATAAATGGATTGACAAAATGTGATATATCCATATAAGAGAATATTGTGCAGCAATAATAAGAAACAAAATACGGACACATACCTCAGCATGGATTAACCTTGAAAAGAATTATCCAAGTGAAAGCAGCCATTCACAAAAGATCACATATTGCATTCATGTCCAATGTTCAGAATGGCAAATTTATAGAGGTAAAAAGTACACCATTCACCACTGAGAGCCACTGGTAGGAGTGGGGGGAAAATGGGAATGACTGAAAATGAGTATTGAGGTTCTTTGGGGGTTTCTTTTTGAATATTGATCTTTTTGGAATTTCTTTTTGGATAGAGTTTCCTTTACTTCTGGTATGAAAATATTCTGAAATTGTATTGATGATTGTACAAATCTATAAACATATTGAAATCATTGAATCGAATAATTTAAATGGGTGAATTATTTTATATGTTGATATTTCAACGAAGCTCTTTAAAAATGGAGAAACACAAATGTTCTCAGACACAGTCAAGAGATTACTGGATGGTATAATGAAATTATAATGCATGCTGAGTAGAACAGAATTGTGACCACACGGTATTCATGCCTACAATCATAAATTAAAGAAGCTAGTAGTAATATCACAAATAGTTTTGTGTTCTTAAAACACCTTCTGTGCCCTTAGATTCCAACATGAAAATTGTCAGAAACATTTTCTACGTCCTCCAAAAAAAAAAAAAAACTTGGAGAGATTTTTCCAAGGGTCTTCAGTCATTTTAGTCACTGATGTCTTGATTCACTCATTAACTCGACATATAGATTTATTTGGCATGTGACTAAGTACTAATCATTATATTTGGGGCTGAGATAAAATCATGAGCAAATAGATGCTGTCTTTGCCTTTCCAGTCAGGCATTGATGGGAAACATTGGTCATTTAATGACATTGACAGAAGTATAACTTGAAAATTAATTTAGAACCCCTGTGGAAAAGCATGCAGTTTAGGGATCTGGCCTAATCTAAGGGGCAATTTTTTTTCTTAAAAAAAAAATGTTTGCATTAGATTAGTGGATATTAATCTGGCGAAGAGTGGATATGCATATGGCAGGTAGGGAGTGAGCTGGTTGAACTGTAGGAGAATCCCTCCGGCTGGAGGCAGGAGTGTGTGGGGGAAATCCTGTGCTAGAAGAAGCAGGAAAAGTTTAAAGAACTAAGGACCACTGAGGCTGCAGTACACAGCCAGGGAAGAGGCAAGAGACACGATGAATCTGGAGAAGGAGGCAAAGATGAGGACAGGTAGTGCCTACTCGTATATGCTCAACATTTATTTTAAGAATAATAGGAAGTTACTGAAGAATTTCTAAGTAATACATATAAAAAATATTTTTATTGTTACACTTAGATGTTTATACATAATTACATATGAATATATACTTACATATTTATAAATATATTTAAACATATATAACATATTTATATTTATAAATATGAAATGAGTAGTAAATACTAAAATATAAACTTTAACTATATCCTATTTATTACATCATATTTAATGTTAAATATTAAATTCAAAATAAATATTTAATATATACCTTAGAAAAGTGTGATCATCTAAGAACAAAGGAAAAATTAATGAAAGGATTTGGAATAATACATTGCAAAAATTCCCTGCCCCAAACTAGAAAAATATTCTGTTGTAGCACTGTGGACAAATGACTAAGGGGAAATTATTGAATGATTATTACACAGGATGAATAGGTCTTTGAGGAAGAGGCCATGAGCTTTAAGTTCCAGGTTTTGCCACGTGTGTCCTGTGGGATCCCAGAGCAGATACAATTTGTGTTTCCTAGGTTAGGTAGATCCTCAGCAAATTAGCAACAGCCCAGAATTTCATAACTATTTTATAAGGCATACGTATACCCTTATGCTTACTATTTCTGGCAAAATGGATTATACAATAATTGGCTCATCCCAGAATCTCTGAAACTTATCCCAGATGTAAAGTCGTAAGGTCATATGTTCAGCATGGGAGACCCTAATGAAAGAATGGCATCCTGTGGTACGGCCCATTATTTAGGAGCTTTACATGCTTATGCAGCAGATGTCAAGACATTTGGGACTTTCCGTGTCGAATTTCCCAGCCTCACAGTCTGGTTTTCTTCAGGAGATACAAATAGGGACATACAGATGAAGATGTTTTTGGTGTCTC
Organism: Ailurus styani; assembly: GCA_002007465.1. Taxonomy (NCBI): domain Eukaryota; kingdom Metazoa; phylum Chordata; class Mammalia; order Carnivora; family Ailuridae; genus Ailurus; species Ailurus styani. Next base: position 4,139 of record LNAC01000072.1, on the reverse strand, counting down.
TACATCTCCCAGGTTAGATTGTCATGGGAGCTTAAATTTAGTGAAAATGATAGCAAGGTTTTGACCAGTAGTACATTTGTGGGGAATCTCACAGAGAAGAGAAGAGTCGTGCGGGGACTGCTAGAGACTGAGAACATTGACCTGAGCCTGGAGAGAGCCGTTGTGGGAGGTTGTTGTGGGAGGTCTAGGGTCGTTGCCATGACACCAGTGGGAGGGCGAGGTGGTGACATGCACCCCATTGCCCTGATGGAGAGGAGCAGAGCTCACACAGCCAGTGAAAGGCACTGTTGCTCATCCAGAACTAACGGGAATGGAAAGCCGCCTGGAGAGGGCATGACCCTTATTCCCTCTTGCAGTATTCCAGGAGCCTGCTGTCGTCTACTGTTTGTGAAAAAGTCAAGAAATCAGCTGAAAAAGGAGGAGGACGACAGTGTGCAGAAGTGAAATTCTGGCATTTCAGAAGGATGACTATACAACTGAGGAAAAAATAAGATTAAAAAATAGCTCAACTTTAATAGTGGGAGGCTTCATTCTAAGCCTTGGGACAGAGAGAGCAGAGGAAAGGATCTGAAAGGGGAATGAGATGCTCGGAAGGAGGTTGGGTGATCTCCCAGTCCTGGGCTGAAGTAAGGTAACAGAGGAAAGACCACCATTATCTTCTTCCTGGGAGTCCTTCGAGAAGAAACTTCAGAAAATGGAGACCAGTGAATAAGTGGCTTGTTCCCTCTGTGTCCGGAGCACTATTAGCTTTAGTGTGATTGGTCTTTAAGTTGCAGAAATGACTATCACAAAGTCTGCAATGTAATCAGTGTAATGAGGTTGTTCCAAGTTGAGTAAACGCTTTAGGCTAGCCATGGTAATGGGGACATCACTGCTGTGGGGAGGTATACTCACATCCGCATGTGAAGGCATCATCCATTAACACAGCATGGTTGAAGGAACAGCAGCTTCGAAGTGAGAGTGACATGTTGGCGACTTACTGGCTCTCTGCCCTGAAGTCAGTTATTTAAGCCCCTTGAATGTAGTCTCTAAAATGGGGAAATTATGTCTAGTACTTTGGTGATTACTGATTTATGTAATTTGTATAGTACATATAGAGCCCTTTGAGAGTACTTAATATGGACTATATGTTTCAAAAGTTATAGCTATTATTATTATAAATGTAAACATTTTTATATTAAACAAGTGGCATGAAAACATCTATGGGGGAGTAAACCAAGGGTAAATAAAATTTTAAGGTGTGGGTCAGAGGAGAAATTGCCATATAAAACAGGAGCAATAGCTAGCCGTATGTCCAGTGAGGGCAGGAGCTCAGGAGGTAGATAAGTAACTGGAAACTAATTGATAGCAGAGACTAGATACCTAATTAATCTAATTCAGTTAATCCATCTAATTGAAAACAAGGAAATGCGACCAAAGTATTTAAAAGGAAACATATTCACTTAATTGGAAGTTTTGCTTATGTTTTTAACCAAAAATTGCAGCCTTTAATTTTGCTAAGACACCTAATATCTATCTAGCCAGCTAGCTAGCAACCATCTATCTATAAATAATCTGTCAATCATCTATCATCTATCTAAAATAATTAAAATTATTCCTTGAGTGACCAATATATACAGAATTCTGGCTTTCTCACTTTGAACATAGACTAAATATTTGTTGAAAAAAACTCTATATAATAATAAAACTATTTACTTTTTCAGCAAAATTTTCCATTGGCATAATTTCAATGGCTTTATCTACAATTTTTTCTTATATCATTATTTTAAAATAATATAAAATGGCAGCTTAAGAGAGTTTTCTCATCAATATTATTATTGCTATTTTTATTATAATTATAAAACTAAGATACAGAAAAAAAATCATACCACCATATTGAGAAATAGAGTCCTACCACATAGTGCAAAATACCCCTTTTGTATTCTCAAACATAATCCATTTTGTGCTACAAAATTTAATTTACACATAATTATTATCCATACTTTAATAGAATTCTTTCCTTAACTATTAAATACATTGGTAACCCAAATAAGACACCATTTATATTCTTGTCATTAAAGAAAAAAAAAAGACACTTGTAAATCTTTTCAAAAAAGTTTTCCAGCCTTATTAAGGTGGAAATGGTATGCAAATAGGCATATATTTAATGTATACAATTTGATGAGTTTGATATATACATAAATCCATGAAACTCTCACTAAACAATTAAGGTAATAGACTTCACCACCACCTCCAAATGTTTCTTTGCATCCTTTTGTTGTTGCTTTGTTTGTTTGTCTGTTTTTTCAGGTTTGTGTATATACATTTGTGGTAAGAACTCTGAACATGACATTAAAACCACAAGGAGAGCGGGGTGCCTGGGTGGCTCAGTCATTGGGCGTCTGCCTTCGGCTCAAGTCATGATCTCAGGGTCCTGGGATCGAGCCGCACATTGGGCTCTCTGCTCAGCGGGAAGCCTGCTTCTCTCTCCCCCAGTCCCCTGCTTGTATTCCCTCTCTCGCCCTCTCTCTCTCTCAAATAAATAAATAAAATCTTAAAAAAAAAATACCCCCCCCACACACACAAGGAGATATCTCCTCACATCAGTTAGGATGTCTATTATCAAAAAACAAACAAAAGAAACTGGAATGCTTATACACTGCTTGTGGGCATGTAAAATGGGGCAACTGCTACAGAAAACAGTATGGAGCTTCCACAGAAAATCAAAAATACAACTACCATATGATCTGGCTATCCCATGTCTGGATATATATCCAAAAGAATCGAGATCAGGATCTTGACGAGATATGGGCACCTGGGGGGCTCAGTCAGTTAAGTGTCCAACTCTTGATTTTGGCTCAGGGCATGGTCTCGGGGTCTTGAGGTCAAGCCCCACATCAAGCTCTGTGCTGGTATGGAGAGTGCTTGGGATTCTCTCTCTCCCTGTAACCCCCCACCCACTCTCGCTCTCTCTCGTCAAAAAAAGAAAAATAAATGAAAATGAAATAATAAAATACAATAAAAATAAAATAAAAATGTAAACAAAGAAGAGATATCTGCACACCATACTTATTGCAGCATTATCCACACTAGTCATGAATAGGAAACACCTGAATGCCTATTGAAAGATAAAAACATGTGGTGTATGCATATAAGGGAATACTATTCAGCCTTTAAAACAAAGGAAATCCTGGGCGCCTGGGTGGCTCAGTGGGTTAAAGCCGCTGCCTTCGGCTCAGGTCATGATCCCAGGGTCCTGGGATCGAGGCCCACATCGGACTCTCTGCTCAGCAGGGAGCCTGCTTCCTCCTCTCTCCTCTCTCTCTGCCTGCCTCTCTGCCTACTTGTAATCTCTCTCTCTGTGTCAAATGAATAAATAAAAAAATCTTTAAAAAAATAAAATAAAACAAAGGAAATCCTGCCACGTACAACAACAATGAAATTTAAGGGCATTATGCTAAGTGGAATAATTCAGTCTTGGAAAGACAAATACTGTATGATTCTGTTATATGAGGTGTCTAAAATAGTCAAACTCATAGAAGCTGGAGCAAGGGGGGGAATGAGGAGATGTCTTTCCACTGTAAATCTTTCTTAATTGATTTGTTTCCCTCTGTTCCTATCTCTTTTTTTAAATTTTTTAATTCTCTTATTAGAACTCAGTGTTATTTGAGTTACGGGGTTTCCTAGTGTCTTTTGTCAGCTGCATATGATGGTACAGATGAGGGACTTTCCCTGTTTCCTCCCAATTTCTGCTCAACCCAGAGAGTCTGTCAGACTCACATGTAATTTCATTATTGGTGTTATATGGGAATGGAGTGGTATCTTTAAAGCATGAGAAGAAAAAAAACAACACAAAACAAAACTGTTTAATCTAGAGTTCTTTCCCAAGAGAAAATGTAAAGGTAAAAAAAGAACTTATCAGGTAAAAAGAAAACAGAGGAATCTTTGCTAGTATAATTTCATTTAAAAAATACTAAAGCATAAAGTATATGTTTTTGCATACAGGAGAGATATGGTACCAGATGGAAATTTGAATTTATGCAGGGAATAAAAACTAATGGTAACTGTAAATACAAGGTAAAACAAGATATTTTCATCATTTTTTTTATTGTGTCTTATTTTTATATTATTTATTTATTTTTTATTAGAGATTTTTTTTT
>LNAC01000071.1:5196761-5221965 GCA_002007465.1 Ailurus styani | reverse complement strand
GACCTGTACCCCTTGGGCAAATAATAAAAATAAAATTAAAAAAAAAAAAAGAAAGAAAGAATAGACCACCATATTCTGAAAATGGCTCCCCACAATGCAGTCTCAACAGAGCTTCCTGATGTAATTCAGTGTAATTTAACCATAAAGCCTAAGAGGGTTAGTTAGCTTCTAGATAACTTCTAGGTTTTTGTAAACACTTCATCATTCTTTTTCTTCAGGCTTTTGATCAAATTGTCTTGCTTCTCTTACTAAACCTAAAAATTTTAAACACTCATAATTTGCAGATCTAACAGATTAAAACATCCATCAGATACTGTCTTCATATTGGTCAGTTAGAATTGCTCCCCTTCCTCTTCCTACCTCACCACCCTATTCAAGGTCTTTCTTCATTCTGCCTTTTATTACAGGTTATTTATGTGAATGTTCAGTTTTACCGATAATCTGTGAAGGTTGAAAATTCTACTGGGGCACCTGGGTGGCTCAGTCGTTTAAGCATCTGCCTTCAGCTCAGGTCATGATCCCAGGGTCCTCGGATTTGAGTCCCACATTGGGCTTCTTGCTCAGCAGGGAGCCTGCTTCTCCCCTTCCCTCTGCCTCCTTCTCCTTCTGCCTGCTGCTCCCCTTGCTCGTGCCCTCCCTCTTTCTGACAAATAAATAAAATCTTAAAAAAAAAAGAAATTTCTATCCCAGGCATCTTGCATAAATATACTTTCTACCACTGTGCTTTGCATACACTGAACATGCAGTATATTTTGTGAAGTCATATCGCATTCAGTTGCACTGAAGAAGCTTGCAATCCAGGGACTCCCTCGATGTGGTCCAGAGTCCCTGAACAGACTTCACTGCTATCCTGACTCCTCTCTGCTTTCTTCCCTAAGGCATCCCAGGGGGATTATTACTCCCAGAACTTTTAAAGGGGACTCCCCTTGGTGAATTTGTCAATCCAATAAACACTCAGGTTTGAAGTACTTTTTAAAAAAGATTTTATGTATTTATTCGTAAGAGACGGAGAGAGAGGCAGAGGGAGAAGCAGGCTCCCTGGGAGCCTGATGAGACACTCGATTCCAGGACCCTGGGATCAAGACCTGAGCGAAAGGCAGATGCTTAACTAACTGCACCACTCGGGCATCCCAGAAGTAATTTTGATGTATTTTTTCTTAAAACCCAGGAAGGCTGCAGGAAGTAGAGTTTGAGAATTCAATTAGGAGTCTGTAAAAAAAATGGGAAACCTTAAAAATGAACAACAACAAAAAGAGAGTAAAGTTTTAGATTTCGTGATAGCTGAAATGTGAAAGTGTGGTTATTTTAATGACTATTTCTCTGATGCCAGTTTTGTTTTGGTGAATCTGGAGTCTTTGAAGGATACATAGACAGTAACTATGTATAAAGGAAGAAACTAGAGGTATAGTTACTGCAACTGGGATGAAAGAAGGAGCATGAGAGCATAGAAAAATTCCAGGTCCTAAAGTTAATCTGAACATAAAGGAAACAGACTTCTTCCAGATGGGTGTGTGTGTGTGTGTGTGTGTGTGTGTGTGTGTGTGTGTGTGTGTGTGTATACATATACTTACATATATACAAAAGTATGTAAGTATATATACATAAGTATATACATATACTATATGTTTGTGTGTGGTATATTTATACTCATAGATGTACTCATGTACACAGCCATGTATATATGCTGATATATAATCATACACCACATATATGATTAAATGCAAATATATTTCTATTTTAGTAATAGATGTTTCTTAAGTAGAGGCAAACATGAGAAAGTTATGGGGCAAAAGTGGTGCAGTGACTAGGGGAGGAGTAAGGCATTCTCACTGGGAATTTGTACAAAGCATTACCAGTGCCTAAAAGCAAGCCAGGATCATTATCGCAGTGAGTGCAAGAGGAATATGAATGGACTTTCTCAAAAACATAAATTCCTGAACTCCTAACAAGGCTTGTCACAACATCCCTACCACATCCCTAGTTACCCCAGACCCTTTGCTCAGTCTTGATTCTGCTCTGAGACAGAGCAGTTTGCAGTGCCTCCTGGACCTGATGCAGAGACTCTCTTGTCTTTAGTTCTCACTAAAATCCAGCAGGCCAAGTATTAGGCTTACACGATAAATAATTGGGAGTATTTTGTTACCTTAATCTGAAGTGAGTCACTGAGCATTTTACCCCTTTTTTAGTGGTGAAGGTACAAATATAGCAACTTTCTTTCACTTTGGAGACAATATCCAAGAATCCCCAGACTTCTGAACACCCAGAAACCAAAGTAGCAAGCCCTTAAATTTCCATGAGGTTTACTATGTATCCTTTGTCACATATATGGTTTACCAAGACCTGCATAGTATTTGTTATTTCCCAGTTACCAGATCTATAAGCTTGATGACACAATGTTATGGACCAATATGATGTCCTATGACATAGAGAGATAGTAGAAATCCATGTAGATCAGATAATGTGGGGAGCTGCAGAGTTCCCATAGACTCATAGCAAGACAGTGGTGGTGTACTGCTTTCCTTGCTAACTGGTAGAGGAGATAGGCTCAAATGAATATCTGTGTACCAGAAGCCAGAAGCTGTGTTGATTTGTTCCATTAAAGAGATCATATCTGCAATAGTAGCTGCAACTGAAGTTATGACCTGATTAAGTTTAAGATAATTCTTTCTCAAATATTCACCTGTCCTCTATATAAATCATACAATTGGTATAGCCTTTAACAAACAAAAGCAGACCCTAGTTAAATGTTAAGGTCAGATTTTAATCAATACTAAGTTATTGCAATAGGGAAGAGGGTCCGTATTATTTGAACTCAACTTCAGTTTGTACAGAGGTGAATGGATGTGTTTAAGGGAGAATGGGAGTAGGAAAGGGAGCAAGGGAGGGCTCAGGAGTCAGGAAATGAGAAGTGACAAGGGGTTGGTTATTATACATGCATTTAGGCCCACTGGCAATTATATTTGGATTCTATTCTCTCAGTTCTTCCTAATCCTTCCTAAGGATTTTTCAGGTCCTTGAGAAAGACGCTCCTAAATTGTAGGAGATACATACACATTTCAAAGTCACAGAGAATGGATTCACCATTATAAGCCTTTTTTTAGTAAGTACTCTCAGAAAGGATGTTCAGGGTTATCTTATCTGTCAGGTGTCGGGCTAGGACAAGCAGTATGTTTTGCCCTAGCATTGAGCTTTCTTGGGCAGGCGATTTAAGGAGATCTAGGGTCATCCTAGGGATGAACCTTGAGCTTGACCTTGTTAGTATTTTAAGTATGCTAATATGGGGAAAACAGGTGGATGAAATCATTTGTGCTGAATGTCTGTGGTTTTCATAGGACAAGGTTGAGGCCCAGTTGAGAAAGGGACTCAGAGGAGTCTGGCTACTATTTAGTTTTGCAAGAGAATTATCACCTAAATTTTTCAGATCTTTTGATTGTGGCACAAATCTTTGTGATTCGCTGGGATTTATTATTGCTATGGTTTTATTATTTCAGTAGAGAGGAGCAGTTTTAGGTGTTTCTACAGGGCCCTAGCTTCCATAATACCTCTTACTAATGCAATAAGCAGCCCAAGTAAGGACACTGTCAGTTGCCAAGTATGTTTATTTTAACTATCCATTGAGAGAAACTGGGGAAATAAACACAGTTATGGATTTTTACACCCTTGGACCCATTTTAATTGGGAATCCATCTAGAACACTATTTCATACCTGATACCCCCAAGCTTCCACTCTGCTTGATGCCCATGGTGGCTCTGGAGTCTCTAGGAATTAATACCATTTCAGAACGAGTGCCTAGTGTTCTCTTTCCAAAGTCTGGATATTCTCCTTTCCCCCAATATCAGCTTATCCAAACCAAAGGTCTTTGTTCTCTTGGGGAATGCTAGGAGGCAGATGTATAGTGTATATTTGTAATAGTTATGCATGGGTCTCCCCTCAGGGAAACCTGCCCTTCCTCCATTCAGGGAGTCTGAGTCTGTGAAGTGTCTCAGCTCTGGAAATTGGGTAAGAAAGCATAACAATACAGATTAAGTCAGACTTCAGTCAATTGCTCTACCATTGTTTTCAGACATGATTATTTTATTGCTACAGTGATCTCTAAGATTATGTTTCACTTTACCACTGCTGTTCATTTCGTAACTACATATGCCTTCTATTTGATAGTTTATCACTGCTACTTGGCCTATAACTTTGGGATTTCATCCTTTCTATTGAAATCAGAAGGTCCATGTCAATGTCACAATCTTCCACTGTCATTTCTGGATAGCAGATGATTATCATGGCAAGTATTTTTACTAAGATAATAGAGTTCCATTCTTTGTATATAGGTTATCTTCTCGACTTTGCTGAAATACACAGCATGGTGGTGGGTTATAGGCTACAACAATAAATTATATCTAATATTACTATTTCCCTATGCTATGGCTTTCTTCCCTTATAATATCTGGGAAATTCAGCATTTCATTTTCTTTAAATTATTCTACTGTTGAACCTGATTTCTATTGCTTCTGCTAGGGGAGGTCTGGTAGGATTTGGGAGGTTAGGGTGTTCAGTACCTATACAGATGTTTCTAACTCTAGTACTCAGAATATCACTTACATATGAGAGCTAGACCAAGCTTTAACTTTCAACTAAAATATCTGGAAGGACAGCGACTTCACCTTGCATTGCAATTCTACAATGTGCAAGTTCAAACATTGGTTCTATTTAGACAGAGATGTAAAAGATGAGATTTCTTTTAGGAAAAGTTTACAGAGTATCTCCTTTACTGATTGATCTGAACTGAACAACTAACGTCCGCAAAATGTAATTTTTCTTTCAGTAAACTTTCAAGTTTAGTCAGTGCTTGAACTCATTATTTTCACCATAATATTCTATTGCAACTGTTGCTTGGTCTCTCAAAACTCTCCTTTAATAGGGACTATTACAGGACTGAGCCTGGGTGGCTCAGTGGGTTAAGCCTCTGCCTTCAGCTCAGGTCATGATCTCAGGGTCTTGGGATCAAGGCCCACATCGGGCTGTCTGCTCAGCAGGGAGCCTGCTTCCTCCTCTCTCTCTGCCTGCCTCTCTGCCTACTTGTGATCTCTCTCTCTGTCAAATAAATAAATAAAATCTTTTAAAAATAGGGACTATTACAGGTATTCATTTACTAACTATTTTGCTACTACATTTCATGCATTAACAGGTTCCATTTTGCATTAGCAATGAAGCCATTTAGTATCTTTAAATCTAACCAGGTCAGTTATCGAATTCCAGCACATGTCTTAAATGTTCTCCTTTCTGAAAACTCCTTCTAAACTATATTTTCTATTAATCATCATTTTGTTAGACTATAGATACTATTATACATATTTCAATAGAAATAGATTGAGAATATGGGATTTGAGATATACAACCTTTAGAGTATGGGGAAGAAGGGAAGTCATTAGGAATTCCAGCTGCCTGTAGAACTGAACTGGTAATTCTCAGAACAACCAGAGGCATGGAAATCCACATGTTTGTCAATGTCCGTATCAATATCCATAGGGGCTCAGAGAAAATAATGGCTTTTTCTTTATTTCTGCCCTCTCATTCTTACAGGAGTGTCTTGTGGCATAATTTAATCTGGCGCAGAGTTCTGGGAAATGTATTTCCCTGACCTGCCTTTCAGGAACCTGGTGAGGATGATTCAGTATTGAAAACAGATATTTTTGCTTATTCCTTTTGTACCTATTTTACCTTTTTATAATGGGAAAGATGTTGATCCAGCTATTTAATTGATCACCACAAATTTCCAATTTAAGATTAGACAGTTGAGTTTTTTTGATTCTTGTAATTCTAACATTATAGATCCTTCATGGTTTGTCTCACACTCACCTCTTGATGTCCCTTTTCTTTTATGCATCGTTGTGTGGACCTGACTTCATAGCTTTCCGAAGCCACCTGCATTTCTCCGATAGCAGTAGGAGTGTCCCTGTGTCTTTAACTTTGGCCTAAAGGGAGATTTCCTCCTTTGTTTGGCCAAACTCTTGCATATCAGAAGTCAGTATTCATAACAGAGTTCACCTACTATTTGAAAACTTCTCCCCAGGCCTCATATTCAGGCAACTAGTTTATCTTCCTATTGACTTTTGCCAAAGTTCATTGTACATGTTTATGAGACATTCAGTTATGTTGCTTTATAACTGCTTATATATCTGTTTCTTCCACTTGACTCTGAGCTTACTTAGAGTAGGAAACTCACCCTGCTTGTCTTTGTACTCAAGGTAGGAAGCATAGGATCTGCCAAGCTGTAATACCTCAGTAATTTCTTTACATTTTTTTATCTGAGGCAACTATTGTGGTAAAAAGTCTGAGTTTCCAGTATTTCTGACTGTGTCATTCAGATTTCACCTGTGACAATCCAACACAGGACCATTGGGAGCATACAGCATACCTCTATGTTCATAAACAGCATTGACATTTGAGATTTGTAACCTGGTGTACCTCCCCCCTTTCTTTTAGATTCTGTTTGCTGAACTGTTGGGAATCAACCATTTCGTAAATATGGCAATGTTCTTTGTGGGCCTTCAAGAAGTCCCACCCACATCTGATGAAAATGTCACTGTGATGGAGACAACTTTCAACAACATTCCTGTCCGTGTATATGTGCCAAAACGAAAGCCAGAGAGACTAAGAAGGGGCTTATTTTTTGTTCATGGTGGTGGTTGGTGTTTGGGGAGTGCTGGTATGTGCCCTTTGTTGAAAATCTTAATTTATCCTATAGTGTATATTTTATTAAGATGTTGACTTCAACATATCAAGACAATATATCTGTTAAACATCCCAGAAAAATATAACACTTCAGCTCTCTGAAATTCATTTTTGAAGCTATGTTAGTTTAAAGGAATTATTTCAGATCTTTCTTTTTTTTAAGATTTTACTTATTTATTTTTTTGACAGAGAGAGAGAGAGAGAGAGATCACAAGCAGGCAGAGAGGCAGGCTGAGGGAGAGGGGGAGAACAGGCTCCCCGCTGAGCAGAGAGCCCGATGTGGGGCTCGATCCCAGAGCCCTGGGATCATGACCTGAGCCGAAGGCAGAGGCTTAACCCACTGAGCCACCCAGGCGCCCCCAGATCTCTTTCTGAAAGGAAATAATGATCGGCTGCAGCAATTCACAGTTCAGAAGAAAAAGTGTTTCATGAACTGAGACATTTACTATTTAACTTGTTAATTGCAGAAATGATACAATGTTATAATGAAAACCAAAATGAAGTACATGGAATAGTGGATGAGAAATGTGGAAATGGAGATGATGATTCTAGCCTTTCATTTAGCTTAGATAAGAAAGAAATGAGAAAGGTGCTAGATGTAAAAGAGCCCAGAGTTAAGTAATTTTATCTTTATTTTATGTAAAAATATATATACTTTTCAGGTTTTTTAAAGATTTTATTTATTTGTTTGACACAGAAAGAGAGATTACAAGTAGGCAGAGGCGGGCAGAGAGAAGAGAAAGCAGGTTCCCTGCTGAGCGGAGAGCCTGATGTGGGACTCGAGACCAGGACCCTGAGGGCATGACCTGAGCAGAAGGCAGAGGCTTTAACCCACTGAGCCACCCAGGTGCCCCTACATTTCTGTTTGTTTTATCCATTTTTAATGTTCATATAAATATATGAATATATAATATTTAATGTATCTGTTACTGTACATAATATAAAATTTATATTTTATTTTGTCTATGTATAGATTTTTAAATATTATATGCATTTTATATTTACATATGAGAGATCTATGAACATGCTTATAAACTGAAGGTAAAGATGGCAGTTAATAGAAATGTTGTGGAAAAATGGGGGGGTGGCTGGAGGATGGACTGAGGTTTGCCAGATCTAGGGGATGTGAGAGGAAATTGGGTTTAGTGCAGAGAAGTATTAGCAACACATAGGAGGAGAAACACACTTTCCCTGTGACAGGAGAAAAAAAGGTGTTAACGGGTATTGACGTAGACTGGAAACGTAAATCGGAGCAGTAACAGGTGTGATCCTGTCTATCATCTTCTATCAATACAGACAGTAAAGTCATTAGCTGGTGATGAAGTGAGGTTTTTAAGGCAAAATCTGACTATTCTATGCCTCAGTTCATTTTCATGAGTCCCTGCTCCCTAAAGCACTTGTTTTTTTTTTTTAAGATTTTATTTATTTGACAGAGAGAGATCATAAGTAGGCGGAGAGGCAGGTGGAGAGAAGGGTGGAAGCGGGCTCCCTGCTGAGCAGAGAGCCCGATGTGGGGTTCGATACCAGGACCCTGAGATCATAACCTGAGCCGAAGGCAGAGGCTTTAACCTACTGAGCCACCCAGGCGCCCCCCTAAAGCACTTCTTTAAAAATCCATTCATCAAGGTATTATTAAAGAATGGGAGTATGCTTACCAAGATAAAGGAACTAAGTAAGAATAAGCCCTGAAACAAAATGATATTTTCCTGATGCTTTTTATTTTTTTATTAAAAAGACATAAAAGTTTATGTTCTAATCCAAAATATAAGAATGACTTTTTAAAGTAAATGTTAAATAAAAGCTTAAAACTTAGTGTGTACTTGATATTTTAGGAATATTCAGCACCTGACTTTGGAATCATTTCAAGATAATATCTACTATTCTTTTCATGGCCCACATGATTTAACATTTGTGATAACTACATATTCTGATACTTTCCCCCCCCTAGCACTTTATGATTTCTCCCTCCTCTCATTACTGGCAAATTCTATTTCATCTTATAATTTTCTTATCTGCAAAAGCAAGCACTTACCCAAGCCCAATAGCAAACATGTGTAACTCATCCCCAATCCACACACATGGCCAAACCCTCCCCTTCCACCCCCCAAAACACAGTTTTCCTTGTCTGGCTAGAAAATGTAAATATATAAATCGGGTTTTAGCTTTCCCTACTTCCTCATTTCTTTATCTTTCTCTGGCCATTTTGATAAAGTCGAGTGCTATTTCCATACAATCCTTTCTGTACTCCCTGCATTAAAACAACTCATATTTTGCATTACTGTTCTCTGCTTATATGCCTGCCCCTCCCTGCCCCTGTCCCTAGTAGATTGTGACTTACTGAAAGTCAAGGAGTTAATATGTATGTGTTTATTCTTTCAACACCTAATGCATGCTGAATGAAGGGAGAAGAGACTAATCTCGAAAAGAATGAATTTGGTCTAAATTATCCATTGCGAAAACGTGGGGAAGGACAAGAAAACTGACAATACGTATGTAAAAGGATCACTGAGCAGAAAAAATTGTATTCTATAGCTATGATGAAATCTTAGAAAAATATTCCCCCAAACATTTCAATGAGAAAAAAGGTATAGGGATAAGCATTCTGCTGATGGAAACACTCCTCAATTCATTTGTCACTTTCTTATTTTACTTTCTTTTATTTCAGCTTTGTTTAATTATGACTTCCTGTCAAGATGGACAGCTAATAGATTTGATGCTGTTGTCATTTCAGCCAAGTAAGAGCACTGTTGATTTGTCTGAGTTTGGCCAGATACTTTATTCAGTAAGATGTGCTCAACTGTCTTGGTTGTTCTTTGGTTATGCTGGAGGTGTTTCAAATGAAATGGAGAAGGTGAGAATAGAGAAAGTGATCTTGACAAGTCCAGAAAAGAGTCAGAACAAAAAGAGTTGTATGGTTGGGTCAAGTGGGGATCAAAGACAGGAAGTCAAAAAGTTGTTTCAATAAAATTAAACTACCGCGTGTTAGGGACTAATGAGCTCCGCTGGATTTCTAGCCTTTTTTTTTTTTTTTTTTTTTAAGGAGGCTGCACATAGGGCTTAAACTCACGACCTTGATATCAAGAGTCAGAGGCTTAAGTGACTGAACCACCCAGGCACCCTTAGCTTACTCTTAATTAGCAAAGTGAGTAAGACAAAGGCTTTGGAGTCAGAGAATCAGGTTCAAAGCCTGGTTCTGGGCTTAACTGGATGACTTTGTGGCAGCTAAATATCATTTTAGCTCAGTTTTCTCATATGTACGCTAGGAGTCATATAATATTTTCTTTTTCTTTTTTTTTTAGATTTTATTTATTTATTTGACATACAGAGAGAGAGAGATTACAAGTAGTCAGAGAGGCAGGCCAAGAGAGAGGAGGAAGCAGGCTCCCTGCTGAGCAGAGAGCCCGATGTGGGCCTCGATCCCAGGACCCTGAGATCATGACCTGAGCCGAAAGCAGAGGCTTTAACCCACTGAGCCACCCAGGCACCGGATATTTTCTTTATCATAGAGTTATTTTAAAGATTGGGTGATAAAATGCATTTAAAGCGATTAGCATAGTGTATTTCATGGTACAATCCTTCATTAAATGCAATTAGTCATACAGGCAAAATCTATTGTCAAAAAAACATTCTAGATCAATAATTAATAATAGAAAACAAACCCAGTGGGAGTAAATAGAAAAATGAAGAAACTATGAAAAAAACCCATAATAGTGACTGCATGTCAACTTGATTATTAGATTAAGCTGGAATAATATAATTCCTAAGCTTTGTTTGCTATTTATTGGTCAATAATAAAGCATAATGATTACAAAGAAAATAACATTCTGGAAAAGTTTATTTAAAGGAAATGATCACTTTTTTTTTCATAAGTCTAACCCAAGTTTTGCATTCAAGACTTGTGAAAAAATTGTAAAAATTTTAAAAGGTTTCATATCAAGCATTGTCATAGGAATGAAGTTTATCTTTGGATTCATAAAGACCCCAAATACCAAGTTTGCTAAAGAAAAGTTTTTTATTTTTGATTTTAGGGTTAGAGTATGCCTCTTGCTCCATACAGATGCACATTTTTTAATGAAAATAATTGACTTAAAGAACATGGTTGTTTTGCTCACAGCTACAGACTAGCACCCAAATATCACTTTCCAAATCACTTTGAAGATGTATATAATGCATTAAAGTGGTTCTTGCGCCAAGATGTTCTTGACAAATATGGTGTGGATCCTGAAAGTATTGGTGTTTCTGGAGACAGTGCCGGAGGGAATTTAGTGACAGCAGTGACTCAACAGGTACGTTGCTTAGGTTTGCTTCTTTTAAAAAATATTTTACACTTAAATATCTATTTCAAACATTAACATATCAAAGCAATTATGTCATATGTTAGAAATTAGAGATACGTAGAGATAAATAATAAAGAACATTCATATTCTGAGTGTTTTATTCCTACCTTCTGCCAGATATTTTTTAAAGATTTATTTATTTATTTGAGAGAGAGAGAGAAAGAGCATGTGGGGGTTAGGGGCAGAGGGAGAAGGAAAGAGACTCTTAAGCAGACTCTGTGCTGAGTGAAGAACCTGATGTAGGACTTGATTTCCCGTTCCTGAGATCACAACCCTGAGATTGCAACCTGAATCAAAACCAAGAGTCACATAGTTAACTGATTGTGCCACCCAGGTTCCCTACCTTCTGCTAGATTTTTTTAAAAAAATAAAATGATAAAATGCTCTTTCCAGATCACTGGTTTAAACATAATTAATATGGTCAGCTAAGTGTCACATTCTTTTGTTTTATTAGGGCTGATATTTGTAAAATCAAGCAATGATACCAGTCACCATAGCTGCAGAATCAGATTATTCCAGTATCCTTCATGGAGTATACTAAAACTTGAATGAAAACTATGGTTATCAGAATTCTTAATTTGCATATAGACAAAAAATGTTAGCAGGTTTACTTGCAGAAGGAATTATTATTTTCAGAAATCAACCATCACACTATTTTTTTGACATTTAGCTAAAACTGGGCATCTATTAGCTATCAATTTAAAATGACACATAATCATAATCAGTCTAATGGTGAGCAAAACTGTTTTTGATGCAGTTATCTGACCTAAGAAATAAACCAGGCACTGGTGGCTTAGAAGCAGTGTTCCTGTATGGAAAAAAAAAATTGCTTAGAGATTTACAAATGAATGCCTGCAATTCAGTAACTAACCCTAATCACAAATATTGCACACAAATTTATTATGCAATCAAACAAAACTTGCCATTGATTTTGTTGGTTGCATTATTCAATTTTATATGTATTTTAAAGTATATCAATTTTGGCTATTGGTACCTTCAGAATAACCTTCTCATGATTTGTAGCCAAAGGAAAGATATAAATTTTGTGATTTGTTATAAATATGCTGCAGACAGATATTTGCTACTTCCCAGAAATTAACTTCTGTATTGTCCACTCATTGTCACTCTGAGAGGCACCTTGATGCAGTAAAAAGTAAACACATCAAGAGACATGGATTTTGGGAGCTAAAGAAATGTCCAGCTCTGTGACCTTAGACAAGCCACCTAATTTTTTCAAGCATCAATTTCTTTTTACTGTGTTGCATAATGAACCCTTCCTGTTATGGAATTTAGACTTCTATAGTGGTGAACCAATGAATTCTAACCCATAATTATTAAAAATCTGGTTAAAATATCTTACACTATTCTGGAGAGCATTCAACTGCTAATTAGATATGAGAGGTTTCTAGGCCAAAAAATTTTAAGGATACCAAAACAAAACAAAACAAAACAAACCAACCAAACACACACACACACACACACACACACACACACACACACACACACACACAATAAGCCTAGTACTCAAAGTCCTCTCTGCTCTAATGGTATATGCCAATCAAAAGAAAACTGTTCAACCAAGGTGAGCTAGAGAGTTGAAGTCAAGTTCCAGGGCCCTCCAAAAATGGGGACAATTATGAAGTACTTTTACCTTTAAGTGAGGCCCTGAATAGCTATAGTCTCACTGTCAGGTTGAATGTGATGCAAAAAAACCTCATGTGCATTTGGAGCCTTGCTTCACATCACCTGGTTGCTATGGGGAAATCTCAGTCCTTGAACTTAAATTAAGTTGGTGTGGACAATTGATATTCAAGTATATTTAACAGAAATGTATAAAAATCCTCCCTGGAAAAACATGGTGTCATTATAGACTTCAAATGTTTCCTGCAAATATTTTCTGAAAACAGTACCCAGCACAGAATAAAACATATCCAGGCAAACGAGGCAGGTAAATAAGAAACCATGAAGGAAAGCAAGCAGAATCAACAGACACTTTACAAAATTCAGATACTGCTGTTATCAGGCATAGAATATAAAATAATTATCCTAGTTTCTTCAATTAATGCACAACCATGATTGCAAATTTCACCAGAAAAAAAGTTTTGAAAAACAAAAATTCTAAAACTAAAAAATGAAATTATCAAAATGAAAACTTTAAGAATTGCCTAAATGATTTTACATAGCTGAAGAGATCATTTATAAGCTAAAAGATGGATCATATGACCCATGATGACTATGCAAAATGAAGCATGAAAACCCAAAAAGATAGAAAAGACAGAAGAGAACATAGGAAAATCCAATAGACTTTTAAATGTTATGCCAGAAGCAAAGGGGAAAGAATGGGAGAAAGGAATACTTAAAAAAGTACTAGTAGGGCATTTTGCAGAGCTGATGAAAGATATCAAGATACAGATAAAAGAAGCTCCATGAACCTTAAACATACTTTTAAAACAGATTAAAAATAAATAAATAGCTAGAGAGAAATCTACATATAGACACAGCAAGGGGAAAGTGTAGACAACCAACAACACAATAAAACAAAAGAAATAGAGGGGTGCCCGACTGGCTCAGTTGGTAAGGCATGCAACTCTTAACCTTGGGGTTGTTAGTACACTGGGTGTAGAAACTACTTAAATTTTTTTTTAATCTGAAAAAGAAATGAAATAGAGGAAATCTTGAAGAAAAAAATCTTGACTCCACAGAAGTGCAAGTCATAATAAGAGCTTACTTCTTAATAACAAGAATACAATTTCTAAGTCAGTGGAATATTATCAAAGTGCAGCAATTTTTACTGTCAACCAAATCCTATGATGCATAAAAACTACTTACAAATAAGAGAGAAGTAAAGGCATATTCAGATAAACCAAAACTAAGAAAACTGCTATAAATGGAATACACTAAAAGGTGGTTTACCTAAATGTTTCATACAGAATGAAAGTGCAGATAAAAGTTTATGATATAGGAAGAAGTTTATGATACAGGAAGAAGCAAAAAGCAAGAATGTGGTAAGATGTGGGTAAATCTTAAAATTGGATAGTTTAAAATAATAAGATATATAGAATTAAAGTATAAGAAATATAACCATAAATTCAAGAGTGGAGGGGAGGACAGATTTTAAGTCTTACAAGCTCTTTTTATTATCTAAGAAGAAATAAAGGCTTAGAATTGGCCTTTGATAATTTCATTTGTTTTGGGGGACATTATGAATACACATTATAATTCTTAGGGTAATCATTTAAACAACAAAAATAGGGTATAACTTATAAACTGTGACAGGAAAAATAGAATAATTACAGTCAACCAATTTGAAAGAAGTAAAAAAATAGAGAAAACAGAAAAGAAGGAGGATTCACAAAATAAGTTAGATCAAAATCAACTATTTTATTAATTAGAGTAAGTATCAGTGGTCTAAATAATCTGGTTGTAGGATCAAGATTGTCAGATTAGAAACACAAATAAGCAGAAAATGTGAAAGCAAATGGATGGAAAATGTATATCCTGAAATAACACCTAAAAGAATTGCCAGTAGGTTAAGAAGATCACATCATTACAGAAAAAGTTAAACCACCAGGAAAATATGACAACTCTAAATCTGTATGGATTTAATAACATGGTCTTAAATGTATGAAGAAAATATTAACAGAACTACAGGGGAAAACACACATGTTCAAAACCATAACGAGAGATTTAACAATACTTTTTTCAGTAATTAGGAGAGCAGGCAATAATAATAATAACGGTATAGAGAACTAGAATAATGATCAATACATTTAACTCAATGGACCTATAAAAATCAGAGAAACAAGCAAATACATGTGATCATAAGTACTCATCCATAAAGCATGTCTCTAAAAATCACAGAATTTAAATCACACATTTGGACTCTTAACCACAATACAATGATTGGGAAATCAATAGGAAAAAGGCAAATAAGAAAATATCCTTCTTTGTATGGAAATATAAAAAATACATTAGGTATTAGGTATTAGGTACCTAACAGTGACCTATTACTTAATAGAATATATATCTTGTATATGTTCCCCACATTTAGAACAATATTTTTAGGAAATTGTATTTCTTTAAAAGCATAGATTGGAAAGGAAGAAAGGTTGAAATAAGAATCTGACTCAAAAAAAAAATAGAAGGAAGATAATAGTAATGGAAAGAACAGAAATTATGACATTCAAAACCAGGCTTACATTAAATATGAACCAAAAGCAAAAAGTTAATTTGTTAGTTCTTTGAAAGGACTAAAAAAAATTTAAATCTCTGGAAAGACAAATGAAGAACAAAGTCAGGCATAAATAATTAACATCAGGATTGAAAAAGGGACAATACTGCAGACCCTACAATACGAAAAAGAATTAGCCTTTGATGAGTTAAGAATGAACATTGTAGTCTTTGAAGGACACATTTTGAAAAACTTTGAAGTTAAGAAATATTTAATAATATTTAAATTGAATAGACAAATTTCAAGGAAAATATAACTTGCAAAACAGACAAAAGAAGAAATGAAAATCTGAGCCATTTTATAACCATTATACAAATTAAATCAATAATAAAGAACAGTCCTGGTAAGAAATCTTGCTGGCAATTTACATCAAACATCTAGGAGAAACCACTTGAAATAAATGTAAAAAATTCCAGAAAATAGGAAAAAAGTGTACATTATTTATTTTCAGAGAAGCACGATCTTTATAACCAATTTAATAAGAACAGTTTCATGAAGGAAAACAATGGGCCAATAATACTCAGAAAATTAAGGTATTAGTGTCATAAATAAAATGTTAGAAAAATGTATATATACCATGACCAAGTTGCTAATGATTCAAGGAAAAGCATATTTTATCAAAATAAGTGAATTTCACCACATTAATAGATAAAGGAAGCAGAATCATGTATCATCTTACCGGATGCAGAAAAAGCATTTAGTAAAAATCACAATAACAGTATTAGTTCCCTAGGAATAGATGGAACGTCCTTAATCAGATAAATTACATTGATTAAATGGTATGATTTTAAAGAAATACACACCACTGAATTCCATAGAATGAAGGATAAGGAAGAAGATGGGTATGCAGTCCTCCTGGGGAGGAAGAAGTGTGTGTGGTAAATTCAGGGTATATGGAAAACTCCCAACCCTTAAACGTAGTTATATTTTACATTTCTGTTTTATGAAGCTCTATACTTGATTTTATGCGTATTATATTTACCTACAAATGCATTTTTAAAAATCTATATGTTCAAAGATTTTAGTGACCTGTCAAGTTCAATTTATTGGCAAAATGTAAAATATTTTTGTATTTTTTCCTAACTCAATGTAAAATTGGCTATCTGTTACCTACTTATTTAATTATTACCGTACTTCTACTAATGTAAACAGTGTTCTTCATACTAGATATTGAACTAAGTGGAATGTGGTAATCTTACATGAGACTAAACACTGAAATAATTATTTAAATTCAGTACATTTTTTCCAACATAAAACAATTATTTTTACATAAAACAATCTGGTAATGGAATTATATTTTATTTTACTATCTAGATCTAATTACTAACTGTGCTTTAAATGCAATGAATAGTGCTCCCATTTGCTTTTGCTAGTGTGTGTGTGTGTGTGTGTGTGTGTGTGTGTGTGTGTAAAATGTCATCTGTATACCAAAGGAAAAAATGTGCTTTGTTTCTTCAATTCTATATTAAGTTTTTAGAAATAGACTTCAATTTAGATATTATACTTAACTCAGAAACATCAGAGTACATATGGCTTTAATAATTACTATTTGTGACGTATACTAGTGGATCTCAAGTTTGTTCATGAGTGAGAATAACCTGAGAAGCTTGTTAAAACACAGATTGTTGGTTCCTGCCTATCAGACTTATTAGTAATGAAGTCTTCGATGACACCCAAGATTTTGAATTTCTAATAAATCCTCAGGTGATGCAGATGCTAGGGGTCCAGGGACCACACTTTGAAAAGTTAATTAGCACTATTAATGAGCACTGGGTATTATATAAGACTGATGTATCACAGACCTGTACCCCTGAAACAAATAATACATTATATGTTAATTATTTGAATTTAAGTAAAAAAAAAGTTAAAAAAAAGAAGTTAATTAATCTATGAGACACAGTAGGCCATTTCAATGTTGCAAGACCAAGTAAATGGACATAAAAACATCTGCTAAACTCTAATGCTCAATATTACTAGTCTGCAAATATTTTTGGTCATGTTTCCTATTAATGAAAAATTCCTAGTATACCCTAAATATATGCATATTAATTTATAGATAAATTTGTGTTAATGCACTAATGTAATTTGAATATTTAAAAAACATAAATGTTAAAATGAATTAGACTATTGCCTGGGATTTATGTTTAGTATCAGAGCCAAATTAGATTTCCTACTTATGTGATCTTTCCTTTAAATGTTAACGCCTGTTGATATAATTAAATATGTACATAAATTTTTTATTTCAAAAAACTGTTTCCTCTGATTGCCATTCCTAGTTGTCAGGGTAGATATTTTACTTTTTAATCACAGATTAGATGGTCTCTTTCTCCATCCACGGGGAAAGTAGTAAAAATCAGTTTATATTCATAAGATTTAAGTATAGACATATCTAATATTCAATATAATATCAAAATAAAAAGTTCTTTGAAATATATTTTTTGTTGTTTCTGATTATCTTTTTGAGATTCTGGATTTATCTAATATCATTCTATTGTTTTTAAAAAATATATCTTTTAAATGAAAATTACTATTTGAGCAATTCTTTTAAATTATTTTCAGCTCATAGATGAGCCAGATGTCATGATCAAACTCAAGACCGAGTCGTTAATTTATCCTGCCCTTCAGACTCTTGATATGGATTTACCATCATATCGGGAATGTTCACAAGTTTTAATTTGGTCCAAACTAATGGTGGTCAGGTTTTGGAGTGAATACTTTACCACAGACAGAACACTTGAAAAAGCTATGCTCTTCAATCAACATGTACCAGTGGAATCAAGCCACCTGTTCAAATTTGTTAATTGGAGTTTTCTGCTCCCTGAGAAGTTTAAGAAAGGACATGTTTATAACAGTCCAACTTATGGTAGTTCTGAGCTGGTTAAAAAATATCCAGGGCTTCTAGTTGTGAGGGCAGCTCCCTTATTGGCTGATGACAACAAATTGCGACGTTTACCCTTGACCTATATCATCACTTGTCAATATGATATCTTAAGAGATGATGGAATTATGTATGTCACCCGACTTCAGAACGCCGGAGTTCCAGTGACCCATAACCACGTTGAGGATGGATTCCATGGAGCATTTTCCTATTATGGATTTAAAATTGGATATAGAATAGAAAATCGGTATATGAATTGGCTAAGTGAAAATCTATAGTAAAAATCTGAGTGGTCCCTAAAGACATATAAGCCTCAGAATAGGAAACAAACTAGTGAGAATCAAAGGGTTATGTTGGGTTGATGTTTATCACCTGTGACCTTTCTAAGTCTTCATAGCCATCATGTTTGTTTTTTTTAAATCAGGGGGTAACTGGGCGATGGACGTTAAAAAGGGCATGTAATGTAATGAGCACTGGATATTATGTAAGACCTCTATCTCTAAACCAATAATATGTTATATGTTAATTCATTGAATTTAAATTAAATAATAATTTATATTTCATCTTTCTTGTAGTAGTTGCTAACATTGCACAATAGCTTTCTTAGGAGGTATGAGGGTAAAAACTAATACACACTTGTTCTATCTGGTTTAGAAGGTTTCTGATTATGTCATTGGAATAAAGATTAAATGGTGTCATTTGAATGTTAAAAAATAAGAAAGAAAATAAATCAGGGGATTCTTTATGTCTTATCCTAAATGTTGTTTACTAACTCCTGTACCTTAGAAAGTACCTACTTCCCTGTTTATTTTTTTCTTGCTGCTGTTATTCATCTCTTACAGCTGTAATTAACAGCCCTAGTTTTTCAATTGCTTACACTATTACTATTAAGAAGAAAGTTTTAAACACATCTAGCTCGTGAAATGCCAGAGTTTCAATTGGCATGGATTTAGAGCTTTGGGAAATACTGTTTTGAAGGCATTAATATGAATTATGTGCCAACTGCCTATCGAAGTATTTGCCTCAATATAATCCCATTTGGGGTGCCTGGATGGCTCAGTGGGTTAAGCCTCTGCCTTCGGCTGGGGTCATGATCTCAGGGTCCTGGGATCAAGTCCCGCATCGGGCTCTCTGCTCAGCAGGGAGCCTGCTTCCCCCTCTCCCTCTGCCTGCCTCTCTGCCTACATGTGATCTCTCTGTCAAATAAATAAATAAAATCTTTAAAAATTTATAATCCCACTTGTCTATCACAACAAAATTCACCTCTTAATACAAGGCTTTTCCTGTGCTAGGTACTAAATTTAATGCCAAAGATCATTTAGGCACTTTGGGGAAAAGCAGCTCCATTCTTGAGGCAAATTGAGGTAGGAAACAACGGCTCCACAGTGTAGTAGTGGTGAACGAAGTTTAGATATGGAAGAAATAATAAAACCGAATTGAGGGTGCCTGGGTGGCTCAGTGGGTTAAACCCTCTGCCTTGGGCTCAGGTCATGATCTCAGGGTCCTGGGATCGAGGCCGCATCGGGCTCCCTGCTCAGTGGGGAGCCTGCTTCCTCCTCTCTCTCTGCCTGCCTCTCTGCCTACTTGTGATCTGATCTCTCTCTTTGTGTCAAATAAATAAATAAAATCTTAAAAAAAAAACCGAATTGAAAATTTTGAATCTCTAAAATTTCTTATGTCTATATAGGCATAATGAAAGGAAAACTGAAATTACAATATGTTCTGGAACTGTCTTAGCATGAGCTGCTATAACACAATATCATAGAATGGGTGACTTACAAACAATAGAAATTTACTTCTTAATGTTCTGGAGCCTCCTGTTATCAGTATAATCAAGTTCTGGTGAGAGTCCTCTTCTGGATTGCAGACACAAACTTCTCATTGTATCCTCACTTGGCAGAAAGCAGGGAGGGGAGGCAAGCTTTCTTATGACTCTTATAAGAGCACTAATCTCATTCATGAGGGTTCTACCCATATGACTTCACCACTTCTTAATTATCTTCCAAAGACACCACCTCATAATACCATCACATGGGAGGGTAAGGGTTCAATATATAAAATTTAGGGGGACACAATCATTTAGTCTATAAGCTAGAACATGGAGGATAAACTGTAGTGACTGTATGCTATATAAACTTGATAATTTTGTGGAAGTACTGAGGAATGCAGCCTAGGACTACTATGGTGGCTTTTCATGGCCACCAGAAATCAAGTCTTTACCATTCTGCTCAACTACTGTCAGGCAGAAAGAGGTGTTGGTTGTGGGATGGAAAAACCACAAACTTTCATTTCTGTTTTTATCAAGAAAAAAATAGCAGTCCTGGAAGCCTTGCCAATATATTTCTCATTTTATGTCTCATTTTACAAAGCCGCATTTCATGTGGACACTGTCATAATTGCTTGAGGAGTCATTTTTTTTTCCCCTGGGGACATCATACTGAACGAAGTTAGTATTCTTTCAAGTAAAACCGTAAGTGAGAAACACATAGGCAACTGGCAGGCCAAAAATTCTATAGGAGTAAATGGTTTACATTATGTGTGGAAAATAGAAATGTTTGGGGTCATATAATATAGGAGATAAATGTAAAAATGAATCATACCTGTGGTTTCCAATGGAGCGTCATTGGATTATTTGTATACTCAGCTGGAGAGGGCTTTCTTTACTTGCATCTCAACATCTCACTCTTTCACCTTCTTTAAACCACTCTTCCACCAATAAAAATAATCTATGTTAATTACTAGGTGGGAACATAGTTTTAATTTGGAATTATAAGATACATTTAAACATGGACATGAGTTATGGCACAATATACCTTATTAAAACTACATAAATAATAATGATGTGGCAAATTGGTATTAATTGTACTGTGTTTTCCCAGAATTCCTGCCTGAGGATGTAGTTGTAGGGAACAATAAACTAACAAAGGAACGGAAACAAAGGAATTCTGTTATTTATCACAAATTAAATTTCTTGTACAAAAGTTCCTCCAGATTCCTAGTTTGGTTTTTACGCCATAAAATAGGGTGAATAATTATAGGTATTCTTACCTTACCACATGGCTTCTTGGATCCTAGTTGCCAGGACTGGCTGTTTTAATTGCTCTTTAGCCCTCTCTACATCAGTCCTCACTTCCAATCACCCTCGTTCCACACCTTAATTTCTGTAGTCATTCCCTGTCTCCAATTCTGTCCTTTACCCAACCTCTTCCCAGTTTCTATTATCTTTCCACTGTATTTTCTGGAACTCATGTATCATCACGAGCAACATCCTGAAGCTTTTGTCTGTGACTTCCATTAACTTTCATCAGAGATACAGTACTTGGGGACCATGCTTCCTTTATTCTTCTTCCCACATTAATCATACCACAGTTGCTGAATGTGTGGTAACTGCCTTCCTTGATCATTGCTGCTGCCAGACTATTCTGTCTCCCTCTGGCCTCTTGAATCATGGTAGCAGACTGTATCACCAATTACCATTCCATTATGGAGTCAATTCCAGACCTCTGGGTCACTGCCTCTCGTGTTTCAAAAATTTCACCTTTAAATTCATGGTCACTACTTCATGGCAGTATTACAATTGGTGATTTTAATATATATATATAGATAATACAACTGGCAACATGGTCTTATTTGACTTGTGCTTCTCCTAATGATTTGGTCCTCTATTCTGCATAAGCCATTTGCCTTTATTATCACACCTCAGACTTCCTTACTAACAAAAACTACACGCTATAATCTCAATATCAGTTAGGCTACTGACTGTGTAACCTCCTGTCTTTTTAGGTCACTCCCACCAATACTTAACTATTTCTATAATACCTGGATTATACCAATATTTAAAATTCCTCATTCTGCTCTTATTTTCTCTTTATTTCTTTATTTCTTTTTTTTTTAAGTTTTCCTTCTTTATTTATTAACATATAATGTATTATTTGCTACAGGGGAGCTCTGTGAATCATCAGTCTTACACAATTCACAACACTCACCTTAGCACATACCCTCCTCAATGTCCATCACCCAGTCACCCTATCCCTCACCACCCGCCACCACCCCACCCCCAGCAACCTTCAGTTTGTTTCCTGAGATTAAGAGTCTCTAATGCTTTGTCTCCCTCCCTGGTCCCATCTTGTTTCATTTATTCCATCCCTTCCCCCCACAACCCCCTGCCCTGCCTCTCAAATTCCCCATAACATAGAGATCATATGATAATTGTATTTCTCTGATTGACTTATTTCGCTTAGCATAATACTCTCTAGTTTCAGCCACACCATTGCAAATGGCAAGATTTCATTTTTTGATGGCTGTATAGTATTCCATTGTACCTATATGCTGCATCTTCTTTATCCATTCATCTGTTGATGGACATCTAGGTTCTTTCCATAGTTTGATTATTGTGGACATTGCTGCTATAAACATTCAGGTGCACATGTCCCTTCGGATCACTACATTTGTATCTTCAGGGTAAATACACAGTAGTGCAATTGCTGGATCGTAGGGTAGCTCTATTTTCAACTTTTTGAGGAACTTCCATACTGTTTTCCAGAGTGGCTGCACCAGCTTGCATTCCCACCAACAGTGTAGGAGGGTTCCCCTTTTTCCTCATCCTCGTCAACACCTGTCATTTCCTGACTTGGTAATTTTAGCCATTCTGACTGATACGAGGTGGTATCTCACTGTGGTTTTGATTTGTATTTCCTTGATGACAAGTGATGTTGAGCACTTTCTCATGTGTCTGTTGGCCATTTGGATGTCTTCTTTGGAGAAATGTCTGTTCATGTCTTCTGCCCATTTCTTAATTGGGTTATTTGTTCTTTGGGTGTTGAGTTTGATAAGTTCTTTATAGACTTTGGATACTAGCCCTTTATCTGATATGTCATTTGCAAATACCTTCTCCCATTCTGTCGGTTGTCTATTGGTTTTGTTGACTGTTTCCTTTGCTGTCCAAAAGCTTTTAATCTTGATGAAGTCCCAATACTTCATTTTTACCCTTGCTTCCCTTGTCTTTGGCGATGTTTCTAGGAAGAAGTTGCTGTGGCTGAGATTGAAGAGGTTGCTGCCTGTGTTCTCCTCAAGGATTTTGATGGATTCCTTTCTCACATTGAGGTCTTTCATCCATTTTGAGTTTATTTTTGTGTATGGTGTTAGGAAATGGTCCAGTTTCATACTTCTGTATGTGGCTGTCCAATTTTCCCAACACCAGTTGTTGAAGAAACTGTCTTTTTTCCATTGGACATTCTTTCCTGCTTTGTCAAAGATGAGTTGAACATAGAGTTGAGGGTCCATTTCTGGACTCTCTATTCTGTTCCATTGATCTATGTGTCTGTTTTTGTGCCAGTACCATACTGTCTTGATGATTACAGCTTTGTAATAGAGTCTGAAGTCTGGAACTGTGATGTTGCCAACTTTGGTTTTCTTTTTCAACTTTCCTCTGGCTATTCAGGGTCTTTTCTAGTTCCATATGAACTTTAGGATTATTTGTTCCATTTCTTTGAAAAAAAATGATGGTATTTTGATAGGGATTGCATTAAATGTGTAGATTGCTCTAGGTAGCATAGACATTTTCACAATATTTGTTCTTCCAGTCCATAACCATGGAAAGTTTTTCCATTTCTTTGTGTCTTCCTCAATTTATTTCATAAGTACTTTATAGTTTTCTGAGTACAGATTCTTTGCCTCTTTGGTTAGGTTTATTCCTAGGTATCTTGTGGTTTTGGGTGCAATTGTAAATGGGATTGACTCCTAAATTTCTCTTTCTTCTGTCTTGCTGTTGGTGTATAGAAATGCAGCTGAGTTCTGTGCATTGATTTTATATCCTGACATTTTACTTAATTCTTGTATGATTTCCAGCACTTTTGGAGTGGAGTCTTTCGGGTTTTCCACATAAAGTATCATATCATCTGCAAAGGGTGAGAATTTAACTTCTTCTTTGCCAATTTGGATGCCTTTTCTTTCCTTTTGTTGTCTGATTGCTGAGCCTAGGACTTCTAGTGCTATGTTGAGTAGCAGTGGTGATAGTGGACAGCCCTGCCATATTTTGACCTCAGTTTTCCCCATTGAGAAAAAATTCCCCCGTTGGGAATAAAGACCTCAGTTTTTCCCCATCGAGAATGATATCCACTGTGGGTTTTTCATTGAAAGCTTTTATGAGCTTGAGGTATGTACCTCCTATTCCTATGCTGTGAAAAGTTTTGATCAAGAAATGATGCTGTACATTGTCAAATACTTTTTCAGCCATTTATTGAGAGTATCATATGGTTCTTATTCTTTCTTCTATTAATGAATTGTGTCGCATTGATTTATTGGCGGATGTCGAACCAACTTTGCAGCCCAGGAAAAAATCACACTTGGTTGTGGTGAATAATCCTTTTAATGTACTGTTGGATTCTATTGGCAAGTGTTTTGGTGAGAATTTTTGTATCTATGTTCATCAAGGATATTGGTCTAATTATACTTTTTGATGGGGTCTTTGGTTTTGGGATCAATGTAATGCTGGCCTCATAAAATGAGTTTGGAAGTTTTCCTTTCATTTCTATTTTTTGGAACACTTTCCAGAAAATAGGTATTCACTCTTCTTTATTTTATTTTATTTTTTTTATGTTGACCCATTTGTTCATTCATTCTTTTTTTTTTTATTCTTTGCCCAAGGGGTACAGGTCTGTGAATCATCAGGCTTACATCTTTCACAGCATTTACCATAGCACAAACCCTCCCCAATGTCCATAACCCATCCACCCTATCCCTATGCTCCCACCCCCCAGTAACCCTCAGTTTGTTTTGTGAGATTAGGAGTCTTTTATGGTTTGTGTCCTTCCCCATCCCATCTTGCTTCATTATTTTTCCCTCCCTACACCCCACGACCCCCACCCTGCCGCTCAAGTTCCTCATATCAGAGAGATCATATGATAATTGTCTTTCTCTGATTGACTTATTTCGCTCAGCATAATACCCTCCAGTTCCATCCATGTCGTTGCAAACGGCAAGATTTCATTTATTTTGATAGCTGCATAGTATTCCATTGTATATATATATAT
>LNAC01000071.1:5039202-5195234 GCA_002007465.1 Ailurus styani | reverse complement strand
TTGGAGGACGGGACTGAAAATGGCGGCTCCCAGTCTCCGACCCGGAGGAGCCGAGAGCCTGGGGCCTCAGTCCTCAGCGCGCCTCAGAGAAAAGTAGTCCCTTCCGTCTCCTGGTCTCCGGCCGTGCTCCGAGCTCACCGGGCCTGTGACCGAGCGTCTCTGTCTCTGGTGCGGCCCCATTNCGCGGCCCCATTTAGAATCTCCGAACCCGGCTGATTCCTGCAGCCGCTCCTGCACTGCTCCTCCCGGAGGAGGAAGGTGAGTCTCTCCAGGTCTGCTGCCCGTGGGGTCCCCGCTCACAGATCAGTGGCCCGGCTGAGCTTCAGATCCCAGCCCAAGGTAACCCCGAGCTGAGAGACACCTCAGCTCAGCTCCGTCTCTCCCGCCGGCTTCTCTCTGAGACCTGGGAGCTCGGTCGCGCTCAGACACCCCTGGTCTTTTTGTGTCCCCGTGGGTCCTGAGACCACACTGTCCCTGCAGGGGCTTCACCCCCCGCTTGGTCTCTGGGGCGACGTCCCTCAGTGGAGCCGACTTCTCACAGTTCCGAGTCTGTGCTCCGCTGCTCGCTCCCTTGCCAGCAGCCGGCCCCTCCCCCCGGGTCTATCTTCCCGGCGCCGCAGATTCACTTCTCCCCACGTCCTACCTTCCAGAAAGTGGTCAATTTTCTGTTCCTAGAATTGCTGCTCTTCTTCTCTTCGATCTCCGGTAGAATTTGTAGGTGTTCAGAATAGTTTGATAGCTCTCTGGGTGAATTCCTGGGACCTGATGATAATCGGTCTCCTACTCCTCCACTATCTTGCCGCTCCTCTCCCATTTGTTCCTTCACTCTTCTTTAAATATTTGGTAGAATTCCCCTGGAAAGCTGTCTGGCCCTGGGCTCTTGTTTGTTGGGAGGTTTTGGGTGACTGCTTCAATCTCGTTATTGGTTATGGGTCTGTTCAGGTTTCTATTTCTTCCTGGTTCAGTTTTGGTAGTTTGTATGTCTCTAAGAATGCATCCATTTCTTCCAGATTGCCAAATTTGCTGGCGTATAGTTGCTCATAATATGTACTTATAATCGTATGTATTTCTTTGGTGTTGGTTGTTATCTCTCCTCTTTCATTCATGATCTTATGAATTTGGGCCCTTTCTCTTTTCTTTTTGATAAGTCTGGCCAGAGGTTTGTCAATCTTATTAATTCTTTCAAGGAAGCAACTCCTAGGTTTCATTGATCTGTTCTATTGTTCTTTTGGTTTCTATTTCATTGATTTCTGCTCGGATCTTTATTTCTCTTCTCTTGCTGGGTTTAGGCTTTCTTTGCTATGCTTTCTCCAGCTCCTTTAGGTGTAGGGTTAGGTTGTGTATTTGAGACCTTTCTTGTTTCTTGAGAAAGGCTTGTATTGCTATATACTTTCCTCTTAGAACCACCTTTGCTGCATCCCAAAGATTTTGAATAGTTGTGTTTTCATTTTCATTGGTTTTCATGAATTTTTTTTAATATTGATTAGGTCCCTAGCCACTGGTACTGCCTCTTGTTCTTTTTTTTTTTTTTTTTTGAGGTGAGTTTTTCTCCCTTGTCACTTTATCCAGATAGGAATAGCTGAATGAGAGAACAAAATACTAAAAGGGTAGCAACGACCCCAGAAAAATATACACTAACCAAATTGGAAGAGACCCAAAACAGGGGGGAGAAGAAAGGAGAAAAAATTATATATGTATATTAGACTGGTGAATAGAACAGAGCTACACACTTGATTTTGGGTATACTTTGGTCTGTTAGAAGAAACTGTCTCCCAAAATTTTAAAGAAAGAAAAAGTTATATATACACAAAAATAACAGTAAACATGATGAAGGGATGGAATATAATTGTAAAGATGAAAATTAAAAAAGATTCTAAAAAAGAAATTGATTAGACAAGAAGTTGGTTGAATAAAGGAAAAAAAGAGGGAAGAATTTGATCAGGCTGGGGACTAGAACAAAGCCATGAGCTGGATTTAGGGTATATTTTGTTCTGTTAGAAGAAACTGTATCCCAAACTTTTAAAGACACAAAAACCTATATGTATACAAAAAATAAGGTTAAATACACTGAAGGGATAGACTATGACTATAACATGAAAATTTAAAAAGATTTTTTAAAAAAGTATTGATAAGATAAAATAGTTTAAAAATGTTAAAATAAGAAGGGAAAAATTTTAAAAATAGAATAGGGAAAAAATAAAATTTAAAAAATTTAGCTTTGAAATATTAAAGAATCATGGGGGAAAAAAGCCATGAATTCTATGTGTTGTATTCCCCTACCTCTGGGGTTCTGCAGTTCTCACTCACTGGTGAACTTGGTCTTGGCTGGATGTTCTGGCTAATCTTCTGATGGAGGAGTCTGTTCCAGTGATTCTCAAAAGTCTTTGCCCAAGGTGGAATTGCATCACCCTTGCCAGGGGCCAAACTAAGTAATCTGCTCAAGTTTGCTCTCCGGAGCTTTTGTTCCCTGAACGCTTTCTGTACAGCTTTGGAGGACAGGAATAAAAATGGCAGCTTCCCAATCTCCAACCCAGAGGAGTTGAGAGCTCAGGGCCCCACTCCTCGGTGAAAAGCAGTCAATCCCTCCTGTCTCCCTGGTCTCCTGCCACACTCTGAGCTCACTCAGCCTGTGACCAAGCATTTCTATCTCTGGCACACAGCCCATTTGGAGTCTTCAAACCCACCAGATTCCTGTAGCATGCTCCCACACCCCTCTTCCAGGAGGAGGAAGAGGAAAGGGGTGTCCCTGGATCTGCCACTTGTGGGGTCCCTGCTCAAAGAGCAGCAGTCCAACTGTGCCTTGGATCATGGTTTAAGGTAATCCTGAACTGAGAGTCCACTCCTTGGCTCTATCTCTACAGCTGGCTTCCCCATTCTGATATTAGGGACCTCTGCCACACTCAGACACCTTTGGTCTTTCTGTGATCCCACAGGTCCTGAGACCACACTGTCCCTGCAAGGGCTCCATCCCCCCGCTTAGCCTCTGGAGCGACGTCCCTCAGTGGAGCAGACTTCTAAAAGTTCCAATTTTGTGCTCCGCTGCTCTCCCGCTTGCAGGGAGCCGGCCCCTCCCCCAACAGTCTCTCTTCCCATATATCGCCTCGGATTCACCTCTCCACATGTCCTACCTTCCAGAAAGTGGTCGCTTTTCTGGTCCTAGAATTGCTGCTCTTCTCTTTGATCTCCTGTTGAGTTTTAGGTGTTCAGAATGGTTTGAGAACTATCTAGCTGAACCCCTGGGACCCGAAGATATTTAGATCTCCTACTCCTCCACCATCTTGCTCTTTTCTCTTTATTTCTTATGCAGATTAAGTTCTATAGTCATTATAATCCTCTCTGGAGCATGCGCGTGCACACATGCACACACATACACACACCGTCTCCCCGCCCCCACATAGTTTCCATCTCTCTCTCTCATTCTCAATCACAATTTGTCCATCTTTGTTCCCTGATATCTTTTCAGTGAAGTGCTTCTGGTCCCAGTACTCAGGTTTCTTTTTTATCCACACTTTCTTCTATGGTGATAGTTTCATGGTTATCAGTGATCTATAAACTGAAATCCCAACTCACATTTCCTGCTTGGACCTTCTTAACTCCATAATATATATCTGTCTGTGTACATGACAACTCCAGTTGGATTTTATCTCATTTCATTTTTTTAAGTTATTTATTTGAGAATGAGGGAGAGCTAGGGAAAGAGGGGAAGAAGAAGGGAAGGGAATTTCAAGCAAATTCCTTGCAGAGCCCAACAGGGAACTCAATCCCAAGACCCACGAGATCATAACCTGGGCAGAAACCAAGAGTTGGAGCCCTAACTGACTAAGCCACCCATGTGCTCCTCCAGTTAGATTCTAAATAAAATCCTCAAACTTAAATTTCTGATATTCCCTCAAATAACCACTAATCTTCATCTTTCTCATTTTTGTAAATGGCAACTTAATATTTCCAGATATTTTGACCAAAGAAACAAACAAACAAAAGCAAAGCAAAAACAAAAATGAACAAGCAAAAACTCAATATTTCTTATCCTTTCTTTCGGTCATGTCATTGTTAAATCCTCTTGCCCAAAATATATTCTGTATTTGACCTTTTTTTATTCTTACTTCCATTGCTAATACCTGACCTAATCTACTATCAATTTTTGCTGGGAATAGTCCAATAAAATTCTAACTGATATCTCCCCTTTCACCTTGTGCCCTTAGAGTGAATTTGTAACATATAACAGAATAATCTTTATAAAATGAAAAGTCAGATCATATTATTCCTTTGCTAAAGGTTCCCCAATAGCTTCACTAGCTCAATAAGACTGACAGCATTAACTGCTAACCACTCTGGCTTCCTTTGTGTTCATCAAACATCCCTAGAATGCTCCAACCTCATCATGAAGCTTTTGCTGTCTCTGTGTCTTCAGTGCCTCTCCCTCAAATACCCACATGGCTCATTGTCTTACCTCTTTGCATGTTACTTTATAAACTCCAGAGCAATCACCAAAAATTAGATATTACTAGCCTCAAGTGAAGGCAAAAGTGAATCATGGAAATGTTCAATTCAAAATAAGCATGGAAAAGAGGAAAATGATACAAAGAACCCATAGGACATTAGAAATTAGCAAAATATAAGCCAAACCTTATCAACAAAAATGTAAATGGCCAAAGCATCAAATTTAAAATCATCGAATTTAAAGTGAGAGATGGTCAGATTGGATCAAAATGAAAGATTCAACTATTTACAATCTAAGACAAATCCCCTTTAACTTAAAAAAATGTGATAGATTAAAAATATAAAGATTGAATAAGATACACCATACATTTTCTATTCTCTTTTTTTAAGTGATTTCCACACCCAGTGTGGAGCCCAACAGGGGGCTTGAACTCATGATCTGCAGATCAAGACCTGAGGTGAGATCAAGAGTTGGATGCCTAACTCACTGAGCCATCCAGGTTCGCCCCTCTTATATTCTTAAGAAATTTATGGGCAGCCTGGCTGGTTCATTTGATTAAGATTCCAACTCTTGAGTTCAGGTCAGTTCATGGTTTTAGGGTTGTCAGGTGGAGCCCATATCCAGATTCGAGTTGGGTGTGAATCCTGCTTAAGATTCTTTCTATCTGTCTTTACCCCTGTGAACATATGCTTTTTCTCTCTCCCTGAAAAAAAAAAAGACTATTGTGGTTTCCACAGGAAGGAATAGACAAGGCAGAATAATCAGGATTAGGATTGGCTAATATGAACAATTTTAGTGAGTTTTGATGTATTGGGGCTATTTCTGTTTGTCTGGTACCTGGCCCTGGGGTGATTAAGGTAAAGGAATAATGGATATAGGAGACTGTGGGGGTAAGGGACCTTGGTTGCTTTGCAAATGAAAGCCATGCTCACAGGCCAGTTGGCTGCTTATCTCTAGGCATTAGCTGACCCTGAAAGGGAAGTCCTTTCCTGGTCAGCAAGTCCTCAGATGTCAAAACACAAAAATATCAAAAATAAAAAGACATGCTTAATACAAATCTGAAAGGACACCACTGGGTAGCAATATTTGAATTCTACCATTCACAGTTGTCCATGTAGTGGACATCCATGTGTCCAAATCCATGATCCAAATCATCCATGTGTGATTTTTAAACACAGAAGTTTTTTAAACACTTCCAAATACATAAAAATAATATTTCAAAGTTTTCTTAGCTTCCGCACAAATAAGATATTAAAACAAAGCTTGCAAAAGAATCAGAAAATTAAAAACTCTCATTCTTTTTTAAATGTATATGTGGAAAGACAGATTTATAAGTATTTATTAAATATTCAATCTAGAGGACATAACTAAACCTGTTGCATTGAAAGGAAATTCAGAGTCTCATATATCTCTTAACAATATGATTTTAAAAAATGGCTTAAACTTGAATTCAAGAAGGTAGGAAAAAAATAACAAAAACCCAAGGAAGTTAAGGAGACCGTATTACCAAATTTTAAAAAGATATAGACAATAAAATTGGCATAATTAACAAATGAAATTTCTGGGTTTCAAAAAATCAGTAATATTGATGAAACCAATCAACCAGGTATCCTAATTGAGAAGAAAAATACACTAAATAAATGGTAAATGAAAAAATAGTCACAAAAGAAATTTGTGGATTGGTTTGCTCAACAATGAAAATAAACTTTTAAGCCTGAAAAACATATTTTTAATAAAATCAACATGAATCTAAAATGCATTTTCTAACTGAAAAGATACATTATCATAATAAATTTTTTTAAATGACAATGACAAAGCTACTACTACATTTCCCACCACAAAAACAAAAAAACAAAAAGCAAACCCCCAAAACACAGTGTTCCTGGTATGATTTAAAGGAGAAAATATATCAAACCTTTAAAAAGGTGGGGTGCCTGAGTGGCTCAGTTGGCAGGGCTTGGGCTCTTGGTTTTGGCTAGGGTGGTGATCTCAGGGTCATGGAATTGCCCAAGTTGGACTCTGCACTCAGCAGGGAGTCTGCTTGTTCCTCTCCTGCTCTTCCTCCTTCCCCATCCTCCCCACCCCACCATGCTGGTGCTCTCTCTCTCTCTCCCAAATAAAGAAATAAGTAGAGTCTTCTAAAAAAAATGCAACGCTAGAGTACAATTTTTATTCATTTTATTAAGTAATTTTGTCAAAACTAGAATGACAGAAAAGGAGAAAACTATAGATCGCTCTCATTTATGCATAGTAATGAATAATTCTACAAACATTTAAACAAGAAGAACACACTAGCAGATCATAACACTAATATGTCATGACTAAGAAGTCTTTATATCAGGAATGAAAGGATTGTTCAACATTTTTGTTAGCAATAATAAGAAAAATCATATGCTTGTTTCTAAATATTTTAAAGAGATATAAAATCAATATTCACTTTTTAATTTTAAATAATCTTTATGTGATAGTAATAGAAAGATATCTATATGGCTAAATTTTGCCATGTAAAATTTTGCCTCATGCTAATCTCTATTAAAATTATATAGAAATCACGAATATCCATTATTACTTTTATTATATTTCATTGTTCTGGGTAGATACTATCCATCTCAATTAATCAAGAAAATAAAATGTGAAAGGTAAGCAATTGGAAAAAACTTAAATTATCACTATTTCAAATGATTTGGATAATTTAAGATAATCAAGAAGCAATTACAATAGAAATTCAGAAAGGTGGCAGTTTAGCACATTAATAACTAAAAATTGTTATATTTCACATAAGCAAAAACAATTAGAAGAAAAGTTAGAATCTTTTTACAAATTTCCTCTTTTCTGTTTCACTTTGCTCCCTTGTCTTTGTAGAGCTTCTCTCTTTTCCCTTTATGATCCCCTTCCAATAAGCAGTGCGCACCTTTTATTAAGTCTTTTCACTTTATTAAGTTTATGATCTACTATGACTCATGTACAGAATGTTCACTCCTTGGGCATATTTTCTCATTTGGGGGTGGGATGTGGGATTTTTCCTCAGTCTTAGGCACTTCATTTTTTCTTCTCTTCTTTATAGTTTTTCCAGATACTTCTCTCCCACCTCCCATTCTCTGTAAAGATTAGAGGCAAGAGCTTGAGAAATGACTCTGTGGTAATTTACTGATTACTTTTCTATTTATAGGTAATTTGAAGTTTGAGATTGTGTAGTTTTATTTGTTCTTCTGTAGTATTTTGGGAGTATGTTTCTTAAGATTTGAATTTATGTGGTCACCTTTATCTTGACTACTTGGAAGACTAACAATTGAAAATTAAACATAGGGGTGCCTGGGTGTCTCAGTGGGTCAAGCATCTGACTCTTCAGTTTGGCTCAAGTTGTAATCACGTGGATTGTGGAATGGAGCCTGAGTTAGATTCCACACTCAGCAAAGAGTCTGCTTGAAGATTCTCTTTCTTTGCCTCTCCCCCAATGTGTGTGCTCTCTCTTTCTTTCTTAAGTAAATAAATAAATCCTTAAAAAAAAAAAGAAAGTTAAAACATGAAAGGTGGTTTTAACAATGTATTAAATTCAGTTGAAGTGAATTCTAGGACTAAAAGATAGATATAAAGATGTAGGCTACATCAGAGAGAGAAGGAAGGGATAGAAGATTTGAGAGAGATTAAATACATGAAGAATAAAGAGAGTAAGAACAGAGGGCTAATTTTCAGGCGTTGCCATATGAGTGGTATGTAGTTAGGGAATATTTAAATTTCTTTTTCCATGAACTGTTAGTTCATAATCTTTTTCTCCTTTTCTATTAAGTCCTTGCTGTCTTTATTACTATTATGTAAGAATGTTATATACAACAAAAAAATTAACCTTTTGTTGCTAAATGAGTTGTCAATTTTTTGAGATAGTCATTTACCTTTTAACAAAATTTGCCTTCATTCTATCAAACTTGCTGTGCTATTAAAATCTATTTCAGATTCCATCACATGGTGCTAATACATAATCTGATATGTCAAATTCCTTTAAAATGATAAGTTTTTGATATGTGAATGATATGTCAATAAAGTGGTTATTTTTAAAATGGCACCAAAACCCATGATATATTCAGAGACAAATTTACCAAAATATGTGCAAGACAGATTTACAGACAAATGAAAGATTTTCTAAGAGAGATTAAACATGTCCTAAATAGAGAGAAACAACATGTCCATCTTCCTGAACGTTCAAAATTTTTTAGATGTCAATTCTCCTATAGGTTTACCATGATCCAAATTTAGATCCCAGAAGACTTTAAATTTTTTTAAAGAAAATTTCATGTTTACCCTAAAATATGTATGGAATTAAAATGGATATCAAAAAACTATTTTGTTTTAAGAGCATAAATTTGGAGTACTTACAATACATGATTTCTAGACAATATAAAGCTACTGCAATCAAGATAGTATGGGCGCCTGGGTGGCTCAGTGGGTTAATGCCTCTGCTTTCGGCTCAGGTCATGATCTCAGGGTCCTGGGATCGAGGCCCGCATCGGGCTCCCTGCTCAGCGGGGAGCCTGCTTCCCCCTCTCTCTCTCTGCCTGCCTCTCTGCCTCCTTGTGATCTCTCTCCCTCTGTGAAATAAATAAAAATAAAATCTTAAAAAAAAAAGATAGTATGGTATTTTAACAAGGATTAGCAACTAATCAATAAATAAATAATAAAAAATAGATGATAAAGTAATCCAGAAATCAACCCATAACTAAATTTGTCAATTTTTGAGACGAAGCTGCCAAAGTAATTCAATTCCAAAAGTAGAATATATATATTTTAAATGATGCTTGAACATTTGAACATCCATATAAAAAAATCCTTCACCATGACCTTTACTTCGCATCAAATATAAGAACTAACTCAAAGAAAATTATGGATTTAAATATAAAACCTAAAACTTTAAAACTTCTAGAAGAAAAAAAAATAAAATTTCTAGAAGAAAACTTAAGAAAAAAATATTTGTGAATTTTTTTAGGCAAAGATTTCTTAGATAAGATGTGGGACAGAAGAAAGACACCAGACATTAAAAAAAGAAATTAAATACATTGGACTTTATAAAAACTCAAACTCATTAGTTCTTGAAAGGCATTATATGGAGAATGAAAAGACAAACCACAGCTGAGAGAAAATGTCTAAGGAATATATATGTGATGATAAACTTGAGTCCAGAGTACTTAAAGGACTTTTACAACTTTGTAACAAGAAGCAACATATAGAAAAAAAATGGATGGAATATTTGAGCAGCTATTTCATTGAGGAAAAGTTATTGACCAATGAACATTAAAAAAATCAACAGTGTTAATCATTACTGAATATAGTTTATTCATTTCTTACAAAGCTAAACAGAATCTATATATGATTCAGAAATTCCATTTCCAAAATATATGAAAATATATATACTCCTAAGTATTTGTATTTATGTTCAAAAGAGTTTTTTAGTCATTATGGTAAAAAATGAAACAATCCAACTATTCCTCACTTGGTGAATAGATAAATTTTTATGTATGTATGCAATGGAGCACTACCGAATGATGTAAAAGGATGACAGGACATGTACTTTGTTAGAGATGATCAAAATGCCTGTAAATGTATGGGTGCATGGATCACAGTTCAGCCTGTTTCGATGCCCTCTTCAGTGAGGCTTAGACGCTAACTCATATCATAAACCCCATGGTATTTATAATGTTTCCTAAGCCACCAAGCTTGCCATACTAAGAAAAAAGGGGGGAGGGGTAATGACATTAGCCATTTCTTTAGCCTTGTGCAAGCATTAAAAATCTCAGCATTCAAAGGTTGCAGCATGACATAAATGAAAATCCTGACTGTGGGATGGAAGTTCCCCAACACTGTTTTGTGCTCCCTGACCTACAGTCATGTGTGTCAGGCCATGAAGGAAGTAGCCAGCATGTCCTCTTCCAAGTCCAATTCTCTCCAGCTTCCCCCATCATATAACCAGTGGCCCTGCCAGGTTGAGGTACTATATTACAATATTAATAATTGCTTTAGTTTGAATGGCTTATGTGCATGCATCAGGCTTTATGCCAATGTTAGCCTTGTGTCTTTCTACTGCAATAAATCGCCTTAGTTAAATTAAATCCCTTTGTTCCATCAACAACTAATGAGAGCAATTTGATAAACAGATTCTTGGAGTCAGCTACTTTTCCTAGATGGGGTGAGAAGATTGAGAGGAGTAAATGCTACCACTTTCATATGGTTTCCTTTCTCTAAGATCTTTTACAATATCCACAATAATACTGTTGATTATTCCCCACTGTCCACCTGGACCACACTCCCTTTTGGATAATGCACAGTATGTAAGACTCAAGTCAGTCAGGCTTCTGAAAGTGAGTTGACAGGAAAAGTCTCCTCCTCATCTCTGAGCAGATATTGAATACAGAGAATGCCTGAGCAGATTTCTGAATCCTTGGAAAGAAAGGTAAGCATTAACTGAAAAACTAAGATGAATTTTGTGAGAATCATAAACCCTCAAATCGCAACCATTTACTAACCATGGAGAAAAGCCTTAATTTACTATTGGGGACATAGTTAAATAGTAACACATAGTTGGGTCACAGAAAATAAGAACTTAGATTTTGGCTATTATTTAAATTTTAAAAGCATTTCCATTAATATTTTGGAAACTTATTCATAGCTACAAGATTGGAAGTCATACATTTCTCCAGCCTGGGTGAAATTTGTTTGAATATGAGTGAAATTGAATATCAGAAAAAGTCAAGAATTTGTTTCAAGGACAAGCAGTTATGTCAGTATTTTTACAGTGTTGTTGTATATGGTGTTCTGATGTGTCATTTTTCTCTCCTGTTTTAGTTCTCTAGATCCATGTAAGGGGAAAATGTACTTTTCCTAGTGAGCAATGTTCTTTTTAAACCTATTTCCCTGTACACCATGCTTCTCTGTATTCAATATTTGGTTCCAGATGAAGAGAAGACTTTTCCCATCAGCTCACTTTTGGAAACCTGACTGACTTGAATCGTACATACTGTGCATTATCTATAAGGGAGAGTGTAGTTCAGGTGGACGGTGGGGAAAATAATTAACAAAACCTTTTTCATGTCTTTGTAAAGCTATACTTCTTTAATTTACAGAATTCCACTCAGAATGCATTATCTATTTTCTCCATTTTAAACAGAGTAATAATAAACAATCCGATCCCCATTGGTCATCATTCCTTTATTCTACTACACCTTCTGCCCTGTACAATCTTGACTTTTTCTATGTTGCCACCCAGTTTGCCGGAACCATACTTAGGGCTCGTTCATTAAATTGCTCCACTTTATATTTCAATCCAGCAGTGTAAGCAGCATCAAAGGGTAAATTTTTTTAAGTGCGGG
The DNA here is from genome assembly GCA_002007465.1 of Ailurus styani. NCBI lineage: Eukaryota > Metazoa > Chordata > Mammalia > Carnivora > Ailuridae > Ailurus > Ailurus styani. The sequence continues at coordinate 5,183,438 of LNAC01000071.1, read as the reverse complement.
GTGGTTAAGTCAGATTCATCTGAGCATGAATTTTGATTGTGTTTCTCTCTTACTGTAATGTTAATAATAAAAATACATACAATGATAACAGTAATTATAACATTACCATTTATTGAGGACCTCCTAGATGCCACAAGTTATGCTTAGTTCTTTATATTCATTAGGAGTTTCTGTCAAACAACAACCCTATTAGGTATGTATTAACATGCCTTCATCATAAATGAAATTATTGCCTCAAGAATAGTCTAAGAACTTTCCCTTTGATCATACAGCTATTAATTATATGTTTCAATTACTTCATCTTTAAAATTGTAAGTATAAAACAAACTTGTATTTTTTAAACAATAAATACTTTTATTACATAAACCGTGATTGAACAGAAAAGGGTTTATTTAGCTTTCTGTACCTTGATCCTCCTCAGAACTCCAGCTTCTTGATCTCTGGCACATGACAAAGTTTAACTACACTGGGATTGAACTGGACTCCAAGTGATGAATACAAGAATGCTTCTTGCTAGAATTCCAGCTGAATTCTACTGACCTTAGCATTTTTTCTTCATTGCTTTTGAATTCTACTCTTCCTTTTTGTTTTTTAAAGATTTTTATTTATTTATTTGACACAGAGAGAGAGATTACAAGTAGGCAGAGAGGCAGGCAAAGAAACAGGGAGAGGAGGAAGCAGGCTCCCTGCTGAGCAGAGAGCCCGATGCAGGCCTTGATCCCAGGACGCTGAGATCATGACCTGAGCCTAAAGCAGAGGCTTTAACCCACTGAGCCACCCAGGTGCCCTACTCTTCCTTTTTGGTATCGTGTAAGTGAAACATAGGATTAGTTAGATAGAATTCACTAGGGTTTCCAGCTCATGCAGTGAAATTTATCTTGAAGACAACCTGCTTAGAGCTATAATATTTTGAAGATAAACACACACACACACACACACACACACACACACACACACACACACACATACACATGTTTTGGGGAGAATCCTGTAAATGCTTCCCATGTGGTGTAATCCTGGAAGGAGAAGAACAGCTGTTGCAGAAGAATGCAATAAATTGACCAAGATCCTTACCCTTTCTCACTCTGCCTCTCTCTCTTTCTTTCTCTCTCTCTCTCTCCCTCTCTGTCTCTCCTATGAAGTAAAACCTTAATGTGCAAGAGAAAAGGACACCAAAGGGTTGTCTTTCAGGGGTTTGGTGAAAACCCATTGCAGTTCTCAAAAGGGAACAAAAAAACAGCAAATAACAAAAACCTTCTATGCTGTGGAGAGGAACGGCATTTAAAGTGAGAATAATAGTTAAGGAAATAGGGGTTTTTTTTCAGCTTCATTGAGGTATAATTGACAAATAAAATCGCCATATATTTAAAGCATACAATGTGATGACTTGATATATACATAGTGAAAGAATTTTCCCCAAGTTATTTAACACACATCCATTACCTCATATATTCACCTTTTGTTTTTGTTGTTGTGAAAGCATTTATGTTTTGCTCTTTTAGCAAATTCCAATTATACAAAACAGTATTACCAACTATAGTCACCATGTTATACTTTGGATCCTCAGACCCTCAGATCTTACTCACCTTATACCTTAAAGTTGATACCCTTTTATCATCCTTTCCCTATTTTTTCCTATTTTTGATTTTTAAAGACTTATCTATTTATTTGAGAAAGAGAGAGAGAGAGAGAAAACATGTGTGAGTGGGGTGATGCAGTGGGAGAGAAACTTTAACCAGACTCCCCACTGAGTGCAGAGGCTGATATGGGGCTTGGTCTCATGACCCATGAGATCATGACCTGAGCCAAAATCCAGTGGGATGCCTAACCATCTGAGCCACCCAAACACCCCTCCATGGGTTTGATTTTTTTTTTTTAAAGATCCCACATATAAATGATACCATGCAGTATCTGTCTTTTTTGTCTGAATTATTTCACTCAGCATAAGGCCCTCCAGGTTCATCCAATGTTGTTGCAAATGACAGGATTTCCTTCTTTTTCTAAGACTGATTAATATTCAGTTATAACATAGGTAGATAGAGACAGATGATAGATAGATGATAGACAGCCAGTGACTTGTGACCGTTGTGGTACTGTGAATAATGTTGCAATAAAAATGGAGTATAGATATCTTGGCCTTGGTCTCAGCAATGATTTTTTGGATTTGACACCACAACCAAATACACCAAAAGCAATAACAAGTAAGTGGGACTGTATCAAACTAAAAAACTTCTGCATAGCAAAGAAAACCATCAACAAAATGAAAATGTAATCAATGAAATGAGAGAAAATATTTGTAAACTACACATGCAAGAGGTTATTATCCAAAATATACAAGGGACTCATACAACTTAATAGCAAAAAAATAAAGTACCCTCTTAAAAACTAGGCAAAGGATCTGAATAGAAACATTTTTTTTCAAAGAAGATGTACAAATAGCCAACAGGTACATGAAGAAGTACTCAGCATCAATAATCATCAGGGAAATGCGAATCAAAACCACAATGAGATATCATTTCACACCTGTTAGGATGGCTGTTTCCAAAAGACAAGAGAATAATAAATGCTGACAAGGATGTGGAGAAAAATGATGTGATGCTTCTGGAAATGTTAACTGGTACAACCACTGTGGAAAGCAGTATGGAGGTCCCTCAAGAAATTTAAAAAGAGAAGAAAAGAATCTTTGGGGTGGGGGGAGTGGCAAGCAGAGGAAGAAGCAGGCTCCCCACTAAACAGGGAGCCTAATCTGGGACTCAACCCCCGGGATCATAACTGAGCCAAAGACAGACGCTTAATCCACTGAGCCACCCAGGCTTCCCCTGTGTTCCTCTTAGTAAGAATAAGTTTTAGAATCAAAAAACTCCTTTGTGCCAGTTTTTAATTGGATTTTTGTTCTTTTTTATTTCTTCCTATACTAGGGAGATTAGGCCATGGTGGAAGAAAGTCCAAATTTTGCTCCCCATTTACCTTTGTCTTTAATACATAAATTGGCCAAAATGAAGTGGATTTTTTTAATTTTTCTCCATTAAAAATTGTAATTTATCAATGTTTAAATTATATCTTCTGGACTTTGATAGTTAGAAAGGCCTTCTCATGGATACGATAGGGGAATTCACTCAGTTTCTTCCAGTATTTTCATGGTTTCCTTTTTACAGTTACATCTTAGGTATGACTGGAATTTTTGTTAATAAATGGTGAGAGATATAGATTGAACTTTACTTTTTTTCAGTTTGTTATCCCAGTACCATTTCTTTTGAAGTCCCTAGTGATTTGAGATAATATTAAAGATTCATACAGGCCTTTAAAAAATAGCAAAAAGCAAGTGCCTCCTACATTAAATACCAAAATATATTAGATGAAGATATGCATGGTGAGTAGTACAGTGCTCTCAGAAGAAGGGTGGTGGTATGTTCAGCATATTCCCTTATATGCACAGAAGATAGCCAAAACTGAAAGCAAAAATGGCAATCAAGAGCACCACACTCAAGAAGACTAGAAAACTGTCACAGGAGCTTAATGTGAACCCAAATCCTAATTTTTTTCCTTATATTTAAAGGTTCACTCACATTTAAAAGAGTAGTCACCCAGTCAGGGAATATCTATGGCTTCCAAACTTTCAGCTGCAAGAAAGTTCCCAAAATTGTTTAGGGAAGAAATTTTGGAACTTAAATAGTAACTTGAATGTAGATTTTATGTGGCCATAAAAGGTTCTAGTGATTAATTAAGTTTCCAGCAGCCATCAAGGGTAGCAAGCAATCTCAAGAGCTTAGGAAAATATTCTAGGTTGGATTTATATGATTCTTGTCAAATCTATCTCAGCTTCTCAGTAAATGTTTTCCTCCTCTTTCCCAAGAATCTTGGAATCACTCACCAACTTGGAACATCCAGTTTTGGTATCTTTGACATAATGGACATGGAATACTTCTAATTGGATAGAGAGGAAATAAATTTTATGTATCCCATCTAGGCAATATTACATAACCCAAAAAAGTATAATTTATGAAATGTACTGTTATTGGATATGGTAGAACAAAGAGGCTACCTACTAAACCTACTTTTATTGCTGTACAAAAACACTAAGCCTACTAAAGCAATGCTGAACATGTTATAAATCAATGCAGCACATCCCTATAGCCATTTAAGTTAAGAGTTTACTGACATCACACCCTAGCATTACTCTCTGGTAAAGGAACCAGTTGTATGATGGAAGCAGGAGAGGTTATGGACTTGGAAAAGGAAAAATTTGCTAAGTATATGGCAGGACACTCAAGCTGTTCACTAGAGAGTCCTTAGACTCTTGCTAAGAGGCTCAACAAACAGACTTTCCAGTCCACGGTTAGTCCCTTAAGTTTGTCATATTGCTGCTATTGTGTGCCAAGTCCAGAAATGTTGGCATGAGGCTAAAAAAATATTAGATATCTTCACCTTTGTAACTTACAGCTTTGTTGTTTTTACAGATGCACTAGTGTTCATGATATGGGCTAGCATAAATATGTCATATGGAAGCATCATAACAGTCTAGCCCCTGATCTCTGCACCTGTATTAACTAAGAAGTGTGTATCAAAATGCATGTCAGACCTGGCTACATAATTTGTGGAGCCCAGGGCAAATAAAAATACAAAACCCTGTTTAGAAAGCAGGAAACTGGGGGCTATATGTAACTAATGAATCATTGAACATTATATCAAAAACAAATGAAGTACTAGATGTTGACTAATTGAATTTAAATAAAAAAATAAAATAGATAAAAAGCAGGAAAAAAGGTGCAGTCATAGATATTAAAACCAAAAGATTTTTCCTTCAAAAATATTTTATTACTTATAAAATATAACAGGGGTAATAGTAGCACATGAATAACACTATGAAGTTATAGGTTACAAAATATATGTTGATGTAATTTTATATAATACAGTGAATAATTAGTAATGTAATTTTTAATGATAAGATTTTTCTGATTTGCTTTTCTATAAATTCATTTATTAGGTCATCAGAATCTATACTTTTAGCAACTTTTTTTTTTTTTGAAAGAGAGAGAGAGAGAAAGAACAAGCGTGCTGGGGAGGGGAGTAGGGAGGGCCAGAGAGAGAATCTTAAGCAGGTTCCATGCCCAGTGTACCCAAAGCGGGGTTTGATCTCACAACTCTGAGATTATGACCTGAGCCGAAATCAAGAGTAGGAGACTTAACCGACTGAGCCACCCAGGCACCTCTAGCAACTGTGTTTTCAATTCATATTATTGAAAGTAAAATCAGTTGCTCTTGGCAAATGTGAGATCTCAATTAATTTTTAATAATATTTAATTTTGAGAAGGATCATTCTGCATAGGCATCTATTAGTATGACAACATTGGGATGCATTTCTGATCAATTATTTCAAAATATAAGTTTTGGTACATCTGGAGGTGATGATTCTTGTGGAACAATTTTTCTAAAAAGACTTAACTCTTCATACAAATTAATTTCATGTGCATCTGAATTTAATTTCAAATGTACATTTATACAATAGAATTTTAACATTTCCTCTGACATTACTGATAACTTGTAGAGACTGTACAAGACACTGAAAGTGGTTTCATGGTTTGCATATAATTCAAAATGCCTATTTTCCTGTTCTATTGCTTTATTTTCAATTAAAAAGACAAGTTAATTTTATTTATTTATTTATTTATTTATTTATTTTTTAAGATTTTATTTATTTATTTATTTCACAGAGGGAGAGAGATCACAAGGAGGCAGAGAGACAGGCAGAGAGAGAGAGGGGGAAGCAGGCTCCTCGCTGAGCAGGGAGCCCGATGCGGGCCTCGATCCCAGGACCCTGAGATCATGACCTGAGCCGAAAGCAGAGGCTTTAACCCACTGAGCCACCCAGGCGCCCAAGACAAGTTAATTTTAATAAGACTTCTTCCTTAATAATTAGTTCACCCAAAGGTTCATATGAAGATAGTGGTCTTTTCTGACAAATACAGCAAACTTTGAATCTATTTTCTAGTTCTAAGCCTATAGATGTTTGCTTTGCACTGTGGCAGCACTTTTCAAAACCAGAGATGAAGTTATTTGTGGAATTCTATTAGCCTCTGCTATGTTTTATTGCAATGTCTACATGTATATTTTTATTTTGTAATGATTTGTTGACAGATTGACTGGTTGAACACCTAGAGTTCCTGTCCCAGTGCTCAGGCAAGAGACTTAATATTTGTGGCATCTGAGGATGAATGAAGCCAGCCAGCTTCCCATAACAATCAGTGTGCTACACCCTTGCAGAGCTTCTCCCTTCTCCCAGTTTCCTGCCCCAGACAACTTCTCCACATTGTGGCCTGGCCTTCCTCGTTGGTGCATTTGCACACACACTGGGTGGCCAGAGTGAGTGATCTAAGTGCACACTGCCTGCTGTCTGCCCTGTCTGTGGGCCTGAGCATCTAATGTGATGTTCTTTCACTTATTTCTAATATTGGTAAATTGCTTCTCCCTCTTTTATTTATTTTTTTTTTGTAGTCCAATGGGAGATTGATCAATTTTATGTTTCTTCTCAAAGAATTGATCTTTAGCTTTTTCGATTTTCCTTTTTATTAATTTCTGGGGTTTTTTTCCCCTTCATTCTTTCCTTCCTCCACACTTTTTCTTTTTCTTACTCTTTTTTTTTAATTCCAGTATCTTTATCGTAGTGTCATATTAGTTTCAGGGGTACAATATAATGATTCAACAATTCTATTCATAACTCAGGGCTCATCATGGTAAGTATACTCTTAATCCACTTCATCTGCTTCACTCTGTTGATGGGAATGCAAACTGGTGCAGCCACTGTGGAAAATAGTATGAGATTCCTCAAAAATGAATGATAGCATTACCATATAATTCAGTAATTTCATACTTTGGTTTTAATTTGCCCTTCTGTTTCCAGGTACATACTGGAAGAAGCTTAGATTACCTTAGACCTTTCTTCTCTTCTAATATATGCATTTAAAGCTATAAATTTCCCTCCAGTCAATGCTTTATCTGTACTCTACATGTTATGATATGCCATGCTTTCATGTTCATTTGGTTCAAAATATTTTGCAATTTCCCCAGTGATATCTCTTCTTTGACTATTGAGTTATTTAGGAGTATGTTGTTTGATTTCCAAATATTTGGGAATTTCCCACAAATCATTCTGATTCTGATTCTTATTTTAAGTGTATTATGAAGAGATAACATACTCTGTATGATTTCAATTATCTTTAATTTGTGGAGATGGTTTTTCCCCAAATTTGGCATATGGTACCTCTTTGTGAAAATTGTACCTGCAGATTAAAAGAATGTGTATTCTTCTGTGGTTGAGTCGAATTTTCTCAATCTGTCAGTGACTTCTGTGGGGTTCATAATGTGTTTCAAATTTTCTTCATGCCTACTGTTTTTTTATTGGCTTGCTTTATCAATTAATGAGATAGGAATGTTGATCTTTAACATTCTATTTCTATTTCTTTTTTTTTTTTTTTTTTTTTAAAGATTTTTATTTATTTATTTGACACAGAGAGAGAGATTACAAGTAGGTAGAGAGGCAGGCAGAGAGACAGGGAGAGGAGGAAGCAGGCTCCCTGCTGAGCAGAGAGCCTGATGTGGGCCTCGATCCCAGGACGCTGAGATCATGACCTGAGCTGAAAGCAGAGGCTTTAACCCACTGAGCCACCCAGGCGCCCTCTATTTCTTTTTTTAAAAAAGATTTTATTTATTCATTTGGCAGAGTGAGAGATTACAAGTAGGCAGAGAGGCAGGCAGAGAGAGAGGAGGAAGCAGGCCTCAATCCCAGGACCCTGAGATCACGACCTGAGCCAAAGACAGAGGCTTTAACCCACTGAGCCACCCAGGTGCCCTATTTCTATTTCTATTTATAGAATATTTCTATTTCTATTTCTCTTTTCAGTTTTCTCAGTTCTTGCTTCATGTTATGAAGCTCTTTTACTGTATACATACACAGTTAAGATTGCTGTGTCTTCTTGAGAACTGACCTTTAATTTCATTATGAAATGTCTGTATTTATTCCTGTTGTATGCTTTTTTTCAGAAGCTTATATGAATATATTTATCTTCTTTAATGTCATTATAATAACATTTCTCTTTTACCATCATTTTAATAAAATATGGAGAAATGATTAAATTAATGCATTAATGTATTAAATAGCATTAAAATATTGCTGTTCCACTATTTTGTTCTATTTTTTTTTTAAAGATTTTATTTATTTATTTGACACAGAGAGAGAGACCACAAGTAGGCAGAGAGGCAGGCAGAGAGACAAGGAGAGGAGGAAGCAGGCTCCCCGCTGAGCAGAGAGCCCAATGCGGGCCTCAATCCCAGGACGCTGAGATCATGACCTGAGCCGAAAGCAGAGGCATTAACCCACTGAGCCACCCAGGCGCCCCCACTATTTTGTTCTATAAGCCATTATTTTTGAATTACAGATTTGAAAAGTGAGCATATTTGTTTCTTAGAGCCCCAACAATCTAGGCCTTTCATGAGACAACTGAAATCTTGAAATCATGAAGTCTTCCGCTCATTTTGTCTTGACTAGTTAGACTATTTCTTATTTTTATAAGTTTGTTATATATTCTATGTACTAATTTTTTCTTACTTAAATGTATTTCAATTTATTACCCACAATGTGTCTTTTTTTAAATAACTTGATAAAATATTTTGAGTAATATAAATTCTTAATCTTAGCCAACTTGAATTTATCAATATTTCTATCATAATTTCTGGGGTTTTTTTATGTGTGTGTATGTTTTATTAAATTCTTCTGAAGCATTCTTTTCTCTCATTTATCCTCATGGATTCTGGAAATAGAGGGAAAGCAAATGACCTGTACTTCTCTATCACCGCATATTTGGTTTTCTTCGGGTTCAGCTCCTTTAATTTGCCTGAAAGGCCTTCTGCTCAACTGATCATACAAATTCTATCTTCCCTTCAAAGCTCAGTTCAGCTATAAGTTAAAAACCCTTTTCTTTCCCAACATCTTTACAACTATCCTGAAGGACATTGCCCTTATTTATAATAAGACACTATCTTATGACTTATGTCTTTCATTTGGCTCTAATTATTTTTGAGAATGATGAGTATTTAGGACAGAATGCTATATTCCATAATAATATTCCTATGGAGTGAATGGATAAATAGGATTAATCTCAATCATATGGTAATACAGCATCTGGATTTCTAATCTTCTAGTACCGTCATGGCTGATTTTTCTGAGAGAATACAATTAAGACTGTTTGAATCATATCAAATATTAATGTACACTTCTTTGTTCCAAATGTTTTGACACTGTGTGTGTGTGTGTGTGTGTGTGTGTGTGTGTGTGTGTCTTATTTTAGGCTCAGCTTGTTGAAATGTTGGGACTAAACCACTTCATGGAATCCGTGATGTTCTTTTCAGGCTTTCAATACGTTCAATCAACATCAGATGAAAATGTAACTGTGAGAGATAAACAACATTTAACAATATTTCTGCCCTTATATATGAGCCAAAACAGAAGCCGGAATTAAGAGGTTTATTTTATGTCCATAGTGGTGGTTGGTATTTGGTTAGTAATGGTTAAGTGTGATATGTTGGAAAACTCACTTTGTTGGTATACTTAGCTATTCTCATTTCATGATCTACAAATTAAATATCATGTTCCTGCTTCTAAAATTAATTTATTAAGCAATACGAATTAATGGAGTTTTTTAAATCTCTGTCTAAATAAAAGTTTATTACCATTTACAAGTTAAAATATTTTTGTTACAAAAGTTATGAATTTCTGACCCTACCACCCTACCACTGTGACAGAACTTAGAAATTTTACGTAATGAAGATTAAGCTCCTTAGCAAATATAAAAGTCTTTGTGTATTGTGAACTTGCCAACATATTGCTGGAAATGTTTTATTTTTCCTTCAAGACTCAAGTAATTCTTTTCCAACTATGCCTTCCCCATGTCCCCAGATAGAGGAGGAAAGACTCTAAAGTTTCTCTTTACTGAAAAGTTAAGGTACAGTCAGCTTTCTTCAGATTGTCTCTAGCTAACAGTATAAAACTAAATAACTAAATAATAAAGTCTTTTCCCGGGCGCCTGGGTGGCTCAGTGGGTTAAAGCCTCTGCCTTCAGCTCAAGTCATGATCTCAGGGTCCTGGGATCGAGGCCCGCATCGGGCTCTCTGCTCAGCAGGGAGCCTGCTTCCTCCTCTCTCTGCCTGCCTCTCTGCCTACTTGTAATCTCTCTCTGTCAAATAAATAAATAAAAATAATAAAAAAAAATAAAGTCTTTTCCCTTTCATTTTTTTTCTCCAACATTTCTATCCCTTCCTCAGATCAAAATGAACTCCAGAAAAATGCTTCAGTTTTTATGTTGAAATAAGAAATTCAGTACCTTTTCCTCATGTGGGGTATTATAATAAAGAGGATAATCGACTAAAGGTAGAAAAAGACTCTTCAAAACTCCAAATCCAGAGTATTGGGAGTGTGGTCTACAGGGAAAGACATGTCACTTTGCCCTGGTGGCTCAGTGCCCTCTGGTGAAGAAGACAGCCAGAGGAAGTCCAAGTAGCCCTTCTAAGTGTGGGGTCCTGGACCGGGGCCCATATGCTCAGGTCCAAGGGGATTCTGAAAGCCAGCATTCTAGGTTGGGTGACTCAGAGTGTGCTGACATGAGGCTATTTTAAAATAGTGAAGAACTGTGTGAGTCTCATTTCCAGTCACTGAGAATGGCCAGAGATATAAGGGAAATCATGAGAGAAGAGGATATCTAGAAAGAGGATGGAGCTGGCAGTACCAAATAATGTAGGAATCCTGAACAATTGAAAGAATGCCTCATGGACTTAGACATTTGTACTGATTGGATGACGGGTGAAGTTATGGAATAGTAGGACCTGACGAGTGAAGAGTAAAGGAGAGTTGAGGAAATTTAAGCAGTGATCATATATAGTTGTCCAAGAAGCTTCATCAAGGAGGGAAAAAGAGAAATAAGGAGTCAGACAAAAAGGAAATACAGACATGATAGCGAGTTTTGTATTTTTATATTTCAGTATAAGAGAGACATATATATTTATGTAAGTTTTATTTTTAAAAAAATCAGTAAATAGCATCATGTTGAAGAAATGGGGATGATGACTGGGGCAGCATAGTCCCAGAGGCAATGGTAGGAAACCAGGGGGAGATCCGAGGGCAAGCTTGCGATACCCTCCCACTGCCTTGCTAGGCCATTGGGGGTGGGGGCGGGCCATTGCAGCATTCTCCTGCTCCTAGCATAAAGCTGGTACATGCACACAGACTAAGAACTCTCCCACTGCATTGCTGGAGCCCACAGGTAAGACTTTCCCACTGTCTTTCTGAAGCCAGCAAGTGGAATGGATAAACAATTCCAGGTAAGCCTGCCCTTTGATCACCTTCCCTGGTGGCCAACCGAGCTGGAGTACCATGGGACTGTAACAGTCAGAAAGACAGATCTTGGCAAGCTACTACCCCCAAGGCACTGTACTGATAGTAGACTGGGACACATCCCCAGTCTTCCTGTGAAAAAGGCCTCTGTACATAGCCTGGCACTTCAGCCCAAGGCTTCAAGTTTCCCATACATGTAGAGGCTAACTAAGGAAGCACTCCCAAGGAATGGAAGCAGGGAGATACCATCCCTGCACACACTCTTGGCCTCAATACAGCTCTATATGACTTCCTGGAAAGAAGAATATACATTCATCTGGATCCCTAATTTTTGTATCTGTTGCCCAAGGTAAACCTCCAGATCTCCTGGTCTGGAGGCCACCTGGATTATGATTGCAGCCCCACTGGACCATATACTTGCATGCTTTGAAAGCTGCTGTCCAATGTTCTAGTTTCCAGCCAGTCTGAAACTCAGTAATAAATGACTCTTCCTCTTGAATCACTGACAGATCTTGGCACACCCACAATAACAAGGGTGTATTGAGAATAAATCAGGCAGTTTAGATGACCATAAATGTTCAAGAGACAACCAAGAGCTAGAGCAAGGTTGAACAAGAACGACCTAAAAGAAAACAAAAACACTAATTCAAAAAGATATATGTGTTCCTTGTTCATTGCAGCATTATTTATAATAGACATGATATGCAAAAAACCTGTGCCCATCACTGGATAAATGGATAAAAAAGATGTGGTGTGTGCACACACGCACGCACGCACACACACACACACACACACACACATACCTGAAATACAACTGAGTCATAAAAAAGAAAGAAGTCTTGCTATTTACAACAACATGAATGAAACTTGAGTGTATTACGCTAAGTTAAAATAGCCAGAGAAAGACAAATACTGCATGACCTAGATTTTATGTGAAATCTAAAACACAAAATAAACAAAACAAAACATTAGTGGTTCCCAGAAGGGAGGAGTTTGAGTGAAGGCAAAATGGGTTAAAGTGATTAAGAAGTACAAACTTCCAGTTATAAAATAAGTAAGCCACAGGATGTAATATGCAGCATGGGAAATATAGTCCATAATATTGTATTAACTTTGTAAGATGACAAATGGTAACTAGATTTGTAGTGGTGATCATGATGTACAGGGAGAGGGAGAAGAAGAAACTTACAAAAAAGGATGACGGCTTTGGAGCTAATGACTGGGATAAAATGGAGACTCTGCAAATTGGTAACTGACATTTTAAAAGATATTTAAGTTCTAATAATAATAATTTGCACATTTCAGCATTGGTATGGGAATTAAATATTATGATACATTTGCAATGCTTGGAATGGTGTATAGTGCCTAGGAATCCATCGATAAAAGCCACTGTTACCCAAATTAACTGTGGAAGTTGAGACACAACCCATTTCAAATTACATTCTAGAGCACCCCTGAGGAAGAGTAGATTTCAATTTTCTTTGAGAACCCACTTCAATTTAAGCCCAAGAAAAAGTAGAATTTATGGATTAATACAGTAGTGGTCATATGTCAAACTGGGGTGCCTGGGTGGCTCAGTCGGTTAAGCGGCTGCCTTCAGCTTGGGTCATAATCCTAGGGTGTCCTGGGATCGAGCTCCGCAATGGACTCCCTACTCAGCAGAGAGCCTGCTTCTCCCTCTCCCTCTGCCTGCCGCTCTGCCTACTTGTGCTCACTCTCTATCTCTCTGTCAAATAAATAAATAAAATCTTTTAAAAAAATAACTGGTTACTAAAAAGATGTCACAATTACAAAAAAACTCATTCTGGAAAAATGTGTAGCTAGGAAAAGATAGCAGATAGGAAGTACTTCCCTAAGCCTCAACTAGATTTAGCATTTAAAATCTAATTTTGTTTATAAAAATAGCAGCATTTAGTCATTGACAATAAAATTTCACAATTAGGAAAAACATGACTTTCAATTAATAGAAAGCATCCAAATATGTTGTTAAAAACAGTATTTTAGTTTTGATTTTGTGTGTGTCATAAAATGCAAAGAGTTAACAACAGTTTGGTGACAAAAAGGAACTTCTATCACTGTGCACAAAATAGTCATTCTACAATTCTAATCTTACTCCTCTGATACACTATACATGTTACAATTTGAAGTAAAGGATTTCTTTCAGTCTTTTTTTCTTCTTAAATGTGATATTCGTAGTTTATTTTGCCCTGTTTTCAAAATCACTAATATTCCCTCTGAAGTGTTTAACCTGCTTTTTATTATAACACTGAAATTTTAAAATGGCTTAGAAAAATATTTCAGTCTTCTTCAACTGAGCATACAAAAATATTTTTTTAATTTTACAAAAAATATTTTTAACATTATAAACAAATGATTCAAAACCAATGTCTGAATAAATTGAAGGAAAATAATTCCTTTAATTCCTAAAATTCTTTTAACAATGAAAATACTATATAAACTCTATATATTTCAAGAATTTAAATATTTTTATTTTAATGAACTTCGTAGAAATTGATCTCTGAAGCAATTATCAAAATGATGCTAGATGAGGAGCACCTGGGTGGCACAGTTAGTTAAGCATCAGACTCTTGGTTTTGGCTCATGTCTCTGCTCAGGTCTTTATCTCAGAGTCCTGAGATCAAGCCCAGCATCTAGTTTCCCACTCAGTGTGGAGTCTGCTTCCTTCTGCTTGTGTGTGCTCCTTCTCCCTCTCCCTCTGCCCCTCATGCTCCTGTGTGCTCTCTCAAATAAATGAATAAATCTTTTTTTAAAAGATGTTGTATGAGACAATTTGGCTGAGGACTTTTTTGTATTCATTCAGTGCCCTGGGAATAGATTTTTGAAAGCCTTTCTTTATTATTTCTTTACAAAATAAAATGGATTAGTATTACCTGATAGGAAAAGAGGCACATTAAATAATGCTGTAGCCTATTGCCCTTAGAAATTGCTGTGATAGAGACATGGCAAGCCAGACGTGGATGCCACTTCTGATGATGTCATTAGTCCTTGATTTGCCTAAACTTTATTTTTTATTATTTTATTTAAATTCTAGTTACCATACAGTGTAATGTTAGTTTCAGGTGTAAAATATAGTGATTCAACATTTCTATACACCACCTGGTGCTCATCACAAGTGCACTCCTTAACCCCCATTACCTATTTTACCCATCTCCCCACCACGTTCCTTCTGGTAACCATCAGTTTGTTCTTACAGTTAAGAGTCTGTTTCTTGGTGTGCCTCTCTCTTTTTTTCTTTTTTTCCCCATTTGCTGGTTTGATTTTTTCCTTAGATTCCACATGTGAGTGAAATCATATGGTATTTGTCTTTCTCTGACTGACTTGTTTCACTTAGCATAATACTATCCCCATCCATGTTTTTGCAAATGGGAAGATTTCATTATTTGTATGGCTGAATAACATTCCATCATATATATATATATATATATATATATATATATATATATATGACATCTTCTTTATGCATTTGTCAATTGATGAACATTTGGGCTGTTTCCATAATTTGGCTATTGTAGATGCTGCTGCTGTAAACACTGGGGTGCATGTATCCCTTTGAATTAGTGTTTTTGTATTCTTTGGGTAAATACCTCATAGGATGATTCCTGGATTATAGGGTAGTTACACTTTTAACTTTTTGAGGAACCTCCGTACTGTTTTCCAGAGTGGCTGCATCAGTTTGCATTCCTACAACAGTAGAAGAGGGTTCCTCTTTCTCCACATCCTCACACAACACCTGTTGTTTCTTGTGTTATTGATTTTAGTCATTCTGACAGGTGTGAGGTGATATCTCATTGTGGTTTTTATTTGTATTTCTCTGATGAGGAGTGATGTTGAACATCTTTTCATGTGTCTGTTGATGATCTGTATGATCATCTTTATAGAAAAATATCTATTCATGTCTTCTGCCCATTTTTTAACTGGATTATTCATTATTTGGGTGTTAAGTTTGGTAAGTTCTTTATGTATTTTGGATATTGAACCTTTATTAGGTATGTCATTTGCAAATATCATCTCCCATTCTGTAGGTTGTCTTTTACTTTTGTTGATTTCATTCGCTGTGCAGAAGGCTTTTATTTTGACATAGTTCCAACACTTTATTTTTGCTTTTGTTTTCCTTAACTCAGGAGACATATCTAGAAAGAAATTGCTATGGTTAATGTCAGAGAAACTACTGCCTGTGTTCTTTTTTAGAATTTTTATGCTTTCAGGTCTCACATTTATGTCCTTAATCTACTTTGAGTTTATTTTTGAGTATGGTGTGAGAAAGTGGTCCAGTTTCATTCATTTGTATGTAGCTATTCAGTTTTCCCAACAACATTTGTTCAAGAGGCATTCTTTTTCCCAATGGATATTCTATCCTGCTTTGTCAAAGATTAAGTCACCATATAATTGTGGGTTTATTTCTGGGTTTTCCACTCTGCTCTACTGATCTATATGTCTATTTTTGTGCCAATGCCAAACTGTTTCAATTACTCTAACTTTGTAATATAACTTGAAGTCCAGAATTGTGATGCCTCCAGGTTTCATTTCTTTTTCACGGCTGCTTTAGCTGTTCGGGGTCTTTTAGGATTCTATACAAATTTTAGGTTTCTTTTTGTTCTACCTCTGTGAAAAATGCTATTGGTATTTTGATTGGGATTACATGAATGTGTAGATTGCTTTGAGTAGTGTAGACATTTTAACAATATTTGTTCTTCCAACCCATAAGCATGGGCTGTCTTTCCATTCCTTTTGTCACTTTCCATTTCTTTTATTGGTGTTTTATAGTTTTCAGAGTACAGGTCTTTCTATCATTGGTTAGGTTTATCCCTAAGTATCTTATTATTTTTGGTGCAACTGTAATTTTTTTTCTTAATTTCTCTTTCTGCTGCTTCATTATTGGTGTATATAAATGCAACAGATTTCTGTACATAATTTTGTAGCTTGTGATTTTACTGAACTTGTATATCAGTTCTAGTAATATTTTGGTGGAATATTTTAGGTTTCCTAATTATAGTATCATGTCATCTGCAAATAGTGAAAGTTTTACTTCTTCCTTACCAATTTGGATGCCTTTTATTTCTTTATGTTGTCTGATTGCTATAACCAGGATTTCCAGTATTGGGTTGAATAGAAGTGGTGAGAGTGGACATCTCTGTCTTGTTTCTGACTTTAAAGGAAAAGCTCTCAGTTTTTCCCTATTGAGAATTATATTAGCTGTGAGTTTTCCATATATGGCCTTTATTATGTTAAGGTATGTTACCTCTGAACATACTTTGTTGAGGGTTTTTATTATGAATGAAAGTTATACTTTGTCAAATGGTTATTCTGTGTCTAGTGAAATGATCACATAATTCTTATCCTTTCTCTTACTGATGTGATGTATCACATTGGTTGATTTGTGAATATGGACCCACTCTTGCAACCCAGGGATAAATCCCACTTGATTGTGATAAATTTTTTTTAATATATTAGTAGATTTAGTTTGCTAGTATTTCATTAAGAATTTTTGCATCTATCTTCATCAGAGATATTGGCCTGTGGTTCTCTTTTTCAGTGGTATCTTTATGTGGTTTTGGTATCAGGGTAATTCTGACCTCATAGAATAATTTTGAAAGTTTCCCGTTCTCTTCTGTTTTTTAGAATAGTTTGAGAAGAATAGGTGTTAACTCTTTTTAAAATGTTTGGAAGAATTTGCCTGTGAAGCCATGTGGTCCTGGACTTTTGTTTGTTAGGAATGTTTGGATTACTGATTTAATTTCTTTCCTCATTATCAGTCTGTTCAAGTTTTTTATTTATTCCTGTCTCAGTTTTGGTACATTCTGTTTCTAGGAATTTATCCATTTCTTCCAGGTTGTCCAAAAACATAGAGTTTTTCATTCTCTCTTGTAATTGTTTGTATTTCTATGATGTTGGTTGTTATTTCTCCTCTCTTATTTGTGATTTTATTTATTTGGGTCTTTAACTGTTCTTTTTGATAAGTCTGGTTAGAGGTTTATCAATTTTATTAATTTTTTCAAATAATCAGCTCCTGGTTTCACTAATCTTTTCTATTTTTTTTTCTATCTCACTTATTTCCTACTCTAAGTTTTATTATTTCCTTCCCTCTAGTGGTTTGGTTTTTTTCTTTTTTCTTTTTTTCTTTTTCTAGCTCCTTTAGGTGTAAGGTTAGGTTGTTTACTTGAGATTTTCCTTGCTTACTGAGGTAGGCCCATATTGCTATATACTTCCCTCTTAGGACTGTTTTTGCTGCGTCCAAAAGGTTTTGAAATTTTGTGTTTTCATTTTCATTTGTTTCCACGTATTTTTGTTTACTTCTCTGATCTCCTGGTTGACACATTCACTGTTTTTAGGATGTTGTTTAACATCCATGTATTTGTGGTCTTTCCAGAATTTGTCTTATGGTTGACTTCCAGTTTCATAGCATTGTGGTCAGAAAAATGCATGGTATGACTTCAGTCTTTTTGTATTTGTTGAGGCCTGTTTTGTGATCTAATATGTGATCTCATCTGGAGAATTTTCTATGTGCACTTGAAAAGAATGTGTATTCTGCTGTTTTAGGATAGAATGTTCTGAATGTATCTGTTAAATCCTTCTGGTCCAATGCATCCTTCAAAGCAATTGTTTCTTATTGATTTTCTGTTTAGATGATCTGTCCATTGATGTAAGTGAGGTGTTATTCTATTTCCTTGCTTTATTGTTATTGTGTTATTATCAATTAGTTCCTTTCTATTTATCAATCATTTTATATATTTGGGTGCTCCCATGTTGAGTGCATACATATTTACAATTATTATATCTTCCTGTTGGAACATCCCTTTTATTATTATATAATGCCCTTCTGTGTCTCTTATTACGCTCTTTGTTTTGAAATCTAGTTTGTTGGATATAAGTATTGCTACTCCAGCTTTCTTTAGGCATTGATTTGCATGATAAATATTTCTCCATCCCATCATTTTCAATATCCAAGTATTTTTAGATCTAAAATGAGTCTCTTGTAGGCAGCATATAGATAAGTCTTGTTTTTTAATTCATTTTGACATCCTATGTCTTTCAGTGGAGCATTAAGTTCATTTACATTCATAGTAATTATTGATAGATTATTTATTTATTTATTTATTGCTATTTTATTACTTGTTTTGTGGATATTTCTGGAGATTTTCTATGATCCTTTCTTTTCTTTCTCTCATGTTTTGCTGATTTTCTTTAGTGATATATTTACATTTCTTTCTCTTTTTTCTTTTCCTGCTTATTAGTGGTTTTTTATATATGGCTATCTTAGGTTTGTATATAATCTCTTCTGAAAATAGCAGTCTATATTAAGTTGATGGCCATCCACATTTGAACCCATTCTTCTCTTCTCCCCATGTTTTAGGTGTATGTTATTAAATTTTATAACATTTTTTGTGTGTGTGAGTTCCTTGACTGATTTTTACAGAAACATTAATTTTTACTGCTTTTGTGCTTCCTGCCTCAATACTGTCACTTTTAGTCTCTCCACCCAAAGAGTCTCCTTTACTATTTCTTGCAGGGCTGGTTTAGTGGCCACAAACTCCCTTAATTTCTGTTTGTCTGGCAAACTCTTTATCTCTCCTTCTATTCTGATTGATAGCCTTGCTAGATACAGTATTCTTGATTGCAGATTTTTCCCATTCAGCGCTTTGAATATATCACACCAGATTTGCTTAGATTTTAAATGTCAGCATTTGTAGGTTATAAAATGTGTCCAGTGATAACTCTTCCACTGGCTACTTTGACAACTAATAGGTCAATATTGATGTGGTATTATAAGTTCTTAAATTTTAAGCATTTAAATAGGAAATTTCTAAACTACAATATTATTAATCAATATTATACTTGACTTAGCTTTGTATTACTTAATCCATATCTTTTATTTTATCTTTTATATTACACACAGTTCTTTCATGCATTAGGGGATTTGTTTTTGTTTTATTTTCTTTTTGGTGGGGTAATTGGTTTTTAGTTTTCCATGTTTGAATGGTTATAAGGATTCTCAAATTAAATGAATAGATGATAAACACAAACATTACAATTAATTGCAATGTCATTTTTCCAAGTAGTGTCCCCAGTTTTGATATGACCATAATCTTTAAGTACAGTACAGTATGTTGTTTCAGATTGGAAGCAAAAGAAAGCCAGATGGGCACAAACTATGTTATATGTACATACACTCACACATGTACATATGTACACACAAAATTTTCTCACCCAGAGTTTTGCCTGAAATTTTTTTGTTGATTGTGGACAAAGCCCCCTCCACCTTTCGGGATTTAAATTTCTTACCTATAAAATGATAGTGTAGGAGATGGTTAGTATTTTTTAAACCAAGGTCTATAGATCTAAGTGTCCACCAGTCTTCCAGAAAAACTTACAAGTATTTTGTTTTCATAATTATGATAATCTAACTATACATACAACTTGTAGATCATTTAGATGAACACCTTATAACTGGGCATGATCATGAAGCCAAAACCTAAAGCAGAAGCTTTGAATCTGTAAATTTTTCAATACGTAGAATCTTTGTCATTTTCAAAGGTATTCTTCATAGTTCACAAATGCTCAAATGTAAGAAACATTTTTTAAATTTCTTTCAGCATTTAATATTTATTTTAAAATATGATATTCACTTGCTTTAAATGAGCTATCAGCAGAAGGCAACACACCACAGAGGAAAGACAAATTGATTTCTCTCTACTATTTTGGGGTGTTCAGCTCCTACAAGCATTTCAAAAGAAGCAAACCGATTTAGAAGACTGTTAGGCATGTGATAGCTAAAGCAAAGCCGCAATAATGTTGTGAAAGAAAACTGACAACCTCCTGGAAGTGTTTGCTGAAATATCTAGCATAATGATGGTAATCTGGAGTGCTTCTTGGCAGAGTGTGTGGAAGGGATGAGCTATAAGGGAAAACAAAAGCCAAAAAATAAAACATATTTTTAACATCAATGATACCGAAGCAAAGAATATTAAGAGTCTCAAGGAACTACAGTCACAAGCACACCAGTCTGTCCAGTAAACCTTCAAAATAATTGAAATTATGCAGAGATGAGATTAT
Source organism: Ailurus styani (assembly GCA_002007465.1). NCBI lineage: Eukaryota > Metazoa > Chordata > Mammalia > Carnivora > Ailuridae > Ailurus > Ailurus styani. The sequence goes on along the minus strand of LNAC01000071.1, from coordinate 5,162,986 downwards.
GAACAAATTAATTGAAGAATAATAAGAGCAACCGATCAAAAGGCAGATTGGTTGCTGGTCAGGTTTAAAATGAACATACTCCAAGAGGGAAGATGGTTCAGAATATTTATACTAGGCAGTTAGAATAACTTCAGAGAGAAGGAAATAGGCAGCAGATAGACTAATATCTGTTGGGCTTCTGTTTGTTTATAATGAAGATCAACTACCAACAAAAGTGATAGATTCAAACTCTGTCTCCGTTAACAAATAGTTTAAGATTCAATTTGTTAAAACCACCAAATAGGGCAATATTTAAAAATTGTCAAATACAATATTTCTAGCTCTTAAGAAGCAATATAATTAACTATTTAATTACTATATTGATGTTACTTTCCTGATTTTATTATTTGAGTTATATTTGATTTAGTCTGATAATTTGGGTGTTACACAATCATGAATCTGTTACCAAGATATTTAATGGTTAAAATTTTTCACTGAACAATTATAACTAAGAATTCATAACTGAATGAGAATTTTATTATAAAACATCACATCTTATAATTCTGTTCTTATTCATATATATGTTTTATTTTGGTACATAGAAAAGAAGGAATTAATTATGAAATTATGACTAATTTTAAAAAGCAAAGTTTATTTCTTTATAAGGAGAATTTTTTTAATTGTAAAGAAGACTCCTTATGTCCCCATATATTCATTCCTGATTAAACGCAGTCAAAATAAAACCAAGAACCTAGATAAAAATAAAACTAGACATTTAAGTTGAATCTGCCTCCCTCCCTTTTGTATCAATAGTGAAAATATAACCACCTTGAAAAATTTTGTAGGAAAGATGCAACTGACCTAGAGGTCAAAGATAAACAACGGAACGGGCCATATTTTATTATGATCTTAACACAAATAAAAGAGAGAGCAAACATCTCTCTCCCTGCTTTCATAATACACAGGATTAAAAGCAACAGCTGGCTTAGCCTTCCTAAAACCATCTATCATCACAATTGCCTAACACTGTCTTAGCAGAGAAGCTGTTTCAACTGAACTGAAGATATATGGAGGGAAGGAACCTATCGTTTCTGTTCTGGGACTTCTAGATAACAGTCCTGTTAAATCTACAGCACACCTCATATTCTCCCTCAACTTAGAACAATGTCTTAACACTTCACTAATTTGTGTAAGAGCCTCCTGATTTTGCCGTGTTCATGTGCCTCCTAGACTATCAGTTCTCTTAATTTTTTGAGTAATTAACTATTGTAAATTAAGTACATTTATTCTTAAAAAGTGCGCCTCATGTTATACCATCAGCATGAAACCAGTGTCACCTGTCATGAATCTCCTAAACACAGAATACAAATATATACATATTATCTGAATCTTTTTGCCTATCAATGCTCTGAGCATGAGGCTGCATAACCCTTTTTAAAAAGAGTATTAGCAAGTGTTAAAGAATGTTAAAACCTTGAGATAATCTAAATCAGACTCTCTTCTTAAAAGGTAATTAAGAAGGAGATAAATATTTTTCTCATTATGTGAGTGAAGGTCATGGTATCTCCTACAGTCATCTGATGTCTTGCCCTCAGCAAGAGGACGACTTTCTGAAAATGCAGGTGAGATCCAGGTAAAGCAAGGCCAAGACTGATGAGAGTTCAGATCCTTAACTTTCTAGGCACTTCAGACAGAAATCTTATCAAGTTTTGATATGACTCAGTTTAACCTATCAGGTCTCCTCAAGTTGAGGTGGAGTCTGTTTAGAACTCTCCACAAGAGGCTTAACAAATTTTATTCTCCGAAGACTGCTCTGCATTTGTCCTCATCATTCCTTTCTCCTGATATATTGTTCTCTCACCATGTTAGCTCCAAGGCAATTGGTTGTTAACATATACTAGCTATTATACGAGACTCAGAGCAACTAAGGATTATAAATTAAACACAATTAAGGAGATTCAGCAGAGGGGCGCCTGGGTGGCTCAGTTGTTAAGCGGCTGCCTTCAGCTCAGGTCATGATCCCACAGTCCTGGGATCAAGCGCTCTTATCCGGCTCCCTGCTCATTGGGAATCCTGCTACTCCCTCTCCCACTCCCCCTGCTTGTATTCCCTCTCTTACTGTCTCTCTGTCAAATAAATAAATAAAATCTAAAAAAAAAAAAAGATTTGGCAGAAATGTGAAGTTTGGAGCATGCTGTTGTTCCCAAGTTTATTTACATCCAGTGCTAGGTTGAAGTCAGAGTTGTAATTTTGTTTTCTCCTCAGATTTATCAATCATTTAATGTTTAAAATGCATTTTTGTTTGCCTCCAAAGCCTGCCACTAATCAACCTATAATTCTGTTTCTAGAAACAAGTGATAAAACTTGACAAAATAAATTATGCCAAATCACATCAGGACTTGGGTCAATTAACAACACTTGGCTGAACATAATCCATTTAAATCTCTGAGATTCATATCAAAAGTATATCCTCTTCCTTTAGTTCTCTGACAAGAACTTTACTTCCTTAATTAATTTCATCCTCTTTTTTTATTATTAATAGTTCACCTACTTTTCATTTCTATATTCCCCTCTGGTGACTATCATAGAGTTTTTGTACTTAAAAACCAACTAAATCTTTCCTGAATCAGTTTGAGGATGAATATCTAGGAAGTGATTATATTCATGTAGCCCCTTTTACAGTCTTCACAAACAATATGTTAATTTTGTGAAGAGAGTATCTATCTTTTCTTGCATAACAATATATTGTATCTCTAATAAAATGAGCTTTGAAATATAATATTTGGGAGGTTACCTTTGCATTTTAAAATCCAATGTGTAGAATTTTGCCTTGCATAACAATGTTGAGTATAAGGCACTCCCTTCTCTCCCAAGAATGGAGAAAGTCATACTTATACCCTTATTTCATTTAATAGAAATGCAAATCAGCCCTCGGAGAATTTATTTCACCAAAGGTTTATTTTTTATAAGTTAAAACTACCACAACGATGTCACGTAATAACAACTTATATTCAGATATAGAGGCTAAAGCTTTTAGAGTTGTTTCATAAAAACAGAACCAGCAGACTCCTTTAAAATGTTTATATTTTTGACCTAACTGTAATTTATTACTTAATAAGACATGAATCAAAGTTAACCATTCTCCATATTTTTATTGTTTTAAAAATGTGTCTAAAATGGTGAATTATTTCCTCACTGGAATTTTAATCCATTACACATGTTCTGTTTTATAAATTATTCAGCAAATAATCTGCTCTTATGTGTTAGGCATTTCAAGTATATAATGATTAATCAGTTTTTGTGCATTCCGTTTAGTTGGGGGTCTTTGGTTTCAAGTAAAAGAAACGCATGACAGCTGGCTACAGATTAGAGCAGTTAGTGGAGAAGGAATGTGACAGTGAAATTATTAAACTATAAAGAATGGCTCATAGAAAGCCAAGGGCAAAAGCTCAAGGGAATAGAGGGTAACAACAACTGGGAACCCTGGATTCCTTATCCCGGTGTAGGGTTCCTCTTCCTTGCTTCAGACCCCTGATTTAAAAAGGATAAATGACACAACCTCGCCCTTCACCTCATAGGAAACCTTCATATATGCTGTGACTTCTCCTCTTGATGGTGCCTCATTTTCTCAGTGATCCAAGCTTTTTATATATATTTTTTACTTTTTTAAAAAAGATTTTATTTATTTGAGAGAGAAAGAGAGACCACGAGTAGGTTTGGGTGGGGGGGACAGAAGGAGAGGGAGAACAGATTCCCCACAGAGCAGGGAGCCCAACCTGGGACTCTATCCCAGGATTCCAGGATCATGACCTGAGCCAAAGGCAGGCAATCATCTGAGTTACCCAGGCACCCCTGGTCCAAGATTTTTAAAGAGAAATATGATTGCTGGGCATACTTTTCCAAACCAGGCCTTTTGAGCAATAGGTCATATCAGGATCTGCCACCCCTTTGCCCACAGAAAAAGGGTTCACTTGCTCAGGAGGACCTGAGGTGAGCAGGGCCTCCTACATGTGGTCAATTAACATCACTTGGCTGAACAAAATCCATTTAAATATCTGAGATTCAAATCAAAAGCATATCCTCTTCCTTTAGTTTTCTGATAAGAACTTTACTTTTTAATTTCATCCTTTTCCTCCATTTCCCTCCAAAAGCTTGTGATTTTGTTGAGGTAGGTAAGCATTTTATCCAAAGCCTTCTATGCATATTCAGAGGTAAAATCTAATTTTATCCATTTATTTTTTCAAATAATATGCTGACATCATAGAAACATTTTTCTATGTCACTTTCCAAGTAAAAATGTTATCAGGTTACAGACTTAATTCTATTTTCTGAGATATTTTTCAATATAGATATTTTTAACTCTCATTAAAAATTTTTAAAACTATTTCCTAAGATTTTATTTCAGCTGTGTATCTATCTTCATAATATGCTGGTACTAATATTTGCCTTTTGGTTTTGCTCTGGTCAAGAGTGGGAGAGAAAAACACATTTTTTATTTTTGCTCAAAGAAACCTACAATAAACCATGCTTTTAAGTCCTGGAGAAGTGTTTGTACCATAAAAATTATTCAACACAAAATTTTTTGAAAAATTCCTTGCAATTCCTTTTTACCATTAATTCCTCTTTTATTGTTCCTGTCATGTTCTCTATTTGATACTGTCACTTTTGTTATTTTTAAGTAGTTTTCCATTTCCATTTATTTGGAAATAAAAATCTTTATTATTTAAATATAGTATTTCAGTGGTTTAATGGATAATCTCTAGTTCTTATTTTATTTAATGACACATCATATCTGTCTTTCATTAATTAGACTGATACTTTGACTATTCTATTTCTCACTGAATTAATGCCCTTACATCTTTGTTCTCCCAGCTTAGATTCCATGATCTATCATTTTAGTCCTTCCAATATAGGAACTCTAAATTTCTTGCCCCTCCCTCTCACTCCCACACTTAGTTGGTACAACCTTAATTGTAGTTTAATCCAACTGTGCCTCCACATTCACAGCCAAATGAGCCTGGAGAAAAAGCAAACAACTATGCTGGCTCTTAGCAACTAAAACCAAGTGCACCCTTAAAACTATGCAGAAATCCCACACTTTTCTGTATTGCATTGGTATTGCCCTGTACATAAACACCTCCTTCACACCTTTTCTTTTCTCCTTGGACCTCTGACACACACTTCTCTTCACTATAATAGACCACCTATTTCACTGAAGCAAATGAAAGAGGACTTCTCAACATTCCCACTACCCTGTCTACAAGCATATCTATGTTATTTACAAACACTCTACCTTTCACTTTGTAGCTATGTGTTCTTACATAAAACTGAAACTTCTATAGATTTTAAACCCTCTTGTCTAACAAAGCCATTGCTCTGAAACCTACAATAATAAACTTTTCCTTTTCTATTGAATTTTTCTCCTCAATATTCAAACAGTATTGGTTCTTCCATTAGGAAGGAAGGAAAGAAGGAAGGAAGGAGGAAAAGAGAAAGAAAAGAAGAAAGAAAGAAAGAAAAGAGAGAGAGAGAGAGAGAGAGAGAGAGAGAGAGAGAAAGAGAGAAAGAAAGAAAGGAAGAAAGGAAGGAAGAAAGAAAGGAAGAAAGAGAAGAAGGAAGGAAGGAAGCCCTGTAGTAGACCGTGTTGTCCTCTAGCTACAACCACAATTCTCTTTTCCTTTGAAAGAAATTCTCAAAAGTGTTAACACTAGGCTCCAATTCCTCTCCATCAATCCTCTCTTATATCCATTGCAATTTGTATATTATCCCACAAGTCCATCAAAATACTCTTGACAGTGTCACCCATGGTTCCATACTACTAAATGTCACAGGGAATTCAGCTAACTTTACCTCACTTGTCTTATTGGTAGGAATCATATCAGTTGATGATCTGCTTTTGGAATGTGGAACTTAACACTCAGTCTCACTTTTCTGGCTTTTTCAGTCTTTGCTAGTCATTTCTCCATTCTTCAACTTTTGAGAGTTGGCACACCTCAGCTCTTAGTCCTTGATCTGTCTTTTTTAGTCCTCAAATGATCTTTTATTCCTCCTAGCTTTATTGAGACATGATTGGCATACAACACTGTGTGAGTTTAAGGTGTACAACATAATGGTTTGATTGCAAAATGCTTACCACAGTAAGATTAGTTGACATATTTATCACCTCACATAGTTACAATTTTTTTATGTGTCAGGAGAACTTTTAAAATGTACTCTCAGAAACTTCAAATAAGCAATACAGTATTGTTGATATGCTATACATTACATCCCTAGAACTGATTCATCTTATAACTGGAAGTTTGGATGATTCACAGACCTGTACTCCTGGGGCAAATAAAAAAAATAACTGGAAGTTTGAATTCTTTGACCACTTTCACTAATTTCCCCCATTCCCCACCCCTTGCCCCTGCTAACCACCAATCTTTTCTTTACTTCCATGAGTTCAGTTTTTTCAGATTCCACATGTAAGTGATATCATACTATATTTGTCTTTCTCTGCCTGACTTACTTCACTTAGCCTAATGCCCTGAAGGTTCATCCATTTTGTTGTAAATGATAGGATTTCCTTCTTTTTTTATGGCTAAATTATCTGTCTATGTGTGTATACATATACGTATATCCCATTTTCTTTATCTATTTATCTGTTACTGGACACTTAGGCTGTTTCCACATGTTGGCTATTGTAAATAATGCTGCAATATACATAGGAGTGCAGATATCCCTTCAAGATAGTCATTTCATTTCCTTTGGATATATATCCAGAAGTTGAATTGTTGGATCTCATGGTAATGCACTTAGATGATCTTTTAAGATGGCTTTACTTACCATCTTTGTTCCGGTAGCTTCAGATTTGTATCTCCCACTTGTTTCTATATTTCCCACCTATTTTTCTCTCCTGAGTCCCAGAAACATATGTACAATTGGCATTTTGACATATCTATCAAATATAACAAGATCAGAAACAGCTGTTCCTATAGTCTTCTAAACTATGTGGAATTTTGCCTTCCAGTTACTTAGGCCAAAAATCTTGTATTAATCTTTTCTTCCTCTTTCCCTTACATCTCACATCTATTTCACTATGTAAATCCAGTTGGCTCCACTTTCAAAATTATCCCTGTAATCCCCAAAATATTTCTCATAATTGCTATCACTACCAATGGTAGAAGCCACCATCATCCTCATTGCAATAATCTCTGGTAAACTGCTATACTTTGGGGAGTGAATTAAGAATTGGTAGTTTTTAAACATATTTTTTATTTCTTATAGTCAGCCACTATAAAACAAGACCAACAGAAAAAAATTGTTTTTAATTAAGGAATTAAGTAGGATATTTACCAAATAATTTAAATGTTAGTATTATTATTATTATTTTTTACCGCAGAGATGAAAGCCCAGCACAAAAGTTGCTTAGAATGCTTTTATAGTTGATACGAAATGTTTGGGTCAAAGTTTCCCTTCTTTTTTTTTTTTTTTTTTTAGGATCAGTAAACAAAAATGTAGAAAGCTTTAAAATCAATAAGATTTGCTGACATGTATCATATGTCCCTCAGAACTCCTAATGAATATACCCTAGAGTTTAATTCTAAAACTTTTAAGAACAAAGGACAATATTTTTAAAAATATGAAAGAGGAAAATAAGCATATGATTCAATCAGTGTAATAGTGTTTCCCTTTAATTAACATAACATTTATTGAACTCTAATTATGTGCTCTTCCTATGAAAAATGCTCTAGAACCTTAACAATGAAAACAATAAACTGAATATACTTATATGTCAGAATGCATTATGTGCCCTAGCAAAATTATTTAAAAAAAACACAAAAAAACAGTGTTAGGGAAGGCTAGGTTTTGAACTGATTAGAAGTAAGAAGGGTTAAGAGCCCAGTAGAAAATGGTGGCCAGTAAAGCAAATTACATTTTTTTTTCCTAGAAAATAAGTAGCAGAGATCACAAATCAAGGTCCTACAATGTTGACTAGAAGACATTTTGTACACTCACACTCCCAATTCTCTGTAAATATATTGCTGTAAAATGAATCAAAAAGTGGGACACTATAAAACACTTTATAGATTTCTATATGAATCTGACTGAGAAGCAATAGCAAATAAATTACAGCTTTGGCCATCAAAGTCACAAGAACAGATATACAATAATTAGATGCTTATTATTCAAGTTAAGTCAGCCATTTACACTCTTTATTACCTACACACTCATATACACAAACATACCATGAAAACATTAGAGTGCACAATTATCATGAGCCAATATTTGTAAAGAATAAAGAGTGTTCTATTCTAAACATTGAGGAAAACATTGCAGCAATTAATCAAATCTGAAATAGGGCCTGAGATAGATAAAGAAAGAAAGATAAATTATAACAATAAAACAAAAATTACAGAAGGTAAAGATACAACTCGCTGTTCCTACATCCCAAATTTCTTTAAAATATGGGGAAGAGTAATAAGTTGTGCCTCTTTCTTTTTTTTTTTTATTTCTGGGTGGTGATACTCATGAGAGTATTTAAACTTGTCATTTCAATAATGCAGAGGCCCAAGCACTGAACTGAGCCAGGCATTCAGGGTACCAGGTATGGTAAGAAATCCTGGATGGAAAAGGGAATTAATACAATGAATGAAATAATGCAGACATAAAAAGTGAATAATCATTATTTTATCACAATTCAGTTTGTTCCCTGGTTGTTGATTAAGGTAGGAATTAAAAAGTAACTTACCCATTAAAAGATTAACATTAGGGATAAAATAACTGTAGCAAGTCCAAGGTTCCCTGACTATCCTGGTTACGAATACTTTAATCTCCTGTTAGATGAGGACAAGAATATTTCCAGAGTCAGAGTGCCTATGCTAAAAACCCACTTCTGGCTTTTACTACGTAGGTCACTTTGAATAAGTTACTGAACTGCTCTAAGTCTCTGTTTCTTCATCTATAAAATAAATCTCTGTTTCTTCATCTATAAAATATGAATACTATATTAAATTTGTACTTTTTCTGAAATTCAATGAAAATAATATATATAAAGTTCCAGCAAGTGAATAGCACTTGTATCATAAAATCAGTGTATCATCAGCTGTTAAGAACTGTTTGGGTATGTGGAGATAAAGAAGGAAAGTCAACTGTATCTCCTATCTGTTTTTTTTTTTCTTTAAAGATTTACTTATTTATTTGAGGGAGAGAACAAGGAAGAGGGAAAAAGAAACTTAAGCAGACTTTGGGTTAAGCATGGAGTCTGATATGGGGCTCAATCTGGCAACCCTGAGATCATGACCTGAGCCAAAATCAAGAGTTGGCAACTTAACCAACTGTGCCACTGAGGTGCCCCTCTCCTGTATTTTTGATTGGATAACTAGATAAGTGGCAATGCTGTTCATGAAGGCAAGGATACAAAGAAGACAGTTACAGTGTGGACATGGGTCGAGGAAGGGTGTGGAGAAGAGAAAGATGATTCTAGTTTTAGGCATATTGTGATTAAGGTTTATAAGAGCTGCCATTCACCACTTTCCATCTATAACTCTTTCTAAAGAAAACTACTTCCAGCATGTACCATCTGCCTTTTCTTTATTCAAGACCCATAGACTGAGCTGGAAATGGTGAGTTTGGAAAGTTAGACTCATCATTCAAAAATTGGGAATGAGGCAATTAGCCTAAGGAGGTTATGCTGAAGGAATATGCAGTCTTGGTGACTACCATGACCATTCTCAGCCACACAGAAAGAAAAGATGTTGGAGCAAATACTGAGAGATGATGCTAGATAGATAGAGGATAGATAGATAGATAGGTAGATAGATAGGCAGACAAATACAGATACATAGAGAGAAAGATAGAAAAACTAGCTTTGATTCATTAATTGCTGACTTTTAAAATTCCAGGTTCTTAGTGTACTGTAATTGCATCTATGGTCTTATCTGTGATTTCTTCCTGAAAATAAGCCTCTTTTGCAACCAGCTATGCCCTGACTAGAATAGTGTGGATAAAGCCATCTATCTAGCTGGTGTTCTCTGTTTTCTGTAATCCCCCAAAGGGCTCTAATATTACCATATATGCTCAATAAAATGTTATAGATTCCATTTTAAAAAGATTAGGGTGATGATATTACAGAGAAGTTCATATCGCACTCATGTACTTTGAACTCAAATATGTATATTCCTCATTTCAGAGTTGGCCTGACGTGAAGGGGCATGTTTATTTCATGGATTACAAAATTATATGCCACTTAATCTAATCCTCCTCCCAGAAACCCAAGAAAAGGCATCACTAAGCAGATAGTTTTGCTGCAGCCCTTCTAACGTAATGTAACATAAAGTTTAATAAAGAGATATAAAATGCAGTATACTAAGAAATCAAGAGTCACATAATTTCACATTTTTCTAAGTCCCATATTTAGTATTCTACATGTCCATGAGTCTTTGAGGAAAGGTGGGAGGTGAAGCCTCACAATAAGAGGCTAGCTACATCCTCATGCTCATACCTCTGTGGTTTCTGGTAGGTAACTGATAAGTTTCAAATACATTATTAGGTCATTTTTAAAGGCAGGATTTTATTTGATTCACCTCTCCTTACCTCAAGACATCTGACATAATATTTAACTGTAACAGTGATAATTTAAACATATCATTAATTGATTTATTACCAAATCTATGTAGAAGGTGGCACTTTCATATTTATGGAAGGTTGTGATTAAGATGATGCAATTTAGTATAGAAATTTAATCTGTTTCTTAAGTTACACTTACTCCTAAAGATTTTTATCAATCTACAAATAGTCTGCAATATACATCATTGGCTCACTGATTTAAGAAAGCCTCTTCATAGCTTGCCTTACCTGGAACTCTGATCCAAGAAGTTTGAGAGAGTAATAGGAGACCCAGAGTACATGACCTTGGAAAGAGAGTGTCATTGAATTGTGAGCTATGGGAATTTAAAGATGTAAGATGTCAGGGAACTGGCTGTCACAGGACATGGAGACAGAACAACTATGAAACACAAGAAAATAAGCTTTGTGAAAGATGATATAGAGAGAACATAAAAATACAAGTGACTAGAAGATCTTTGAAATCATCATGCAAGATTTTAACTATTGATAAATAATAGTACCATGTGAGTGTTAGTATGGAAAAAAAACTCGCTAGGGTATTCTACCTGTAATAATAAAATGTTGCCCATTCAAAATTACAGTCCTCAAAGGATCTTTATCAAGAGCTTTAATTTTTAGCCTGTAAACATTGTATCTCAGGGATCTTTAAATCTCAGAGGAAAAATGCAAGTCTAAAAAAATCACTATAATTAAGTGCATTCTGTTCAGTATGATTATCTCTAATCTGGACTTGGAAAATTTCCTTCATTTAAGGCTTCACCTCTGGTACATGGGAACTATGTTACATCCTCTGTGTATAGACATGTAGACATTGTTCTAGGGACATGTTAATTAGCTAGTTTGAATTATCTTGCCGACTTATTATAAATCTGAAATTTCCTCTGTGTTACAACTAAATATGACCCACTGTCATGTTTGTAAAGAAAAAGGCCATTGGTGGAGTAGGCAAATGATTCATGTTCTTACTATCTGCCATCACATGGCTAGACTGAGTCATCATGGAGGTAGGGAAGACTCATTCATTGGGATTAGAAAATCCCAAGCATTTTTCTTGTCTGCAACAGAGGACACAGGATGGTGGAATTGCTCTATTCTGGGAAGACCCTTTAAGACCAAGAGTGCCAATTCTTCATAATAGAACACTCCTGTGTCTTGACCCTGATAGGGTCACCAATGTGACTCCGTAAGATTATGCCAGTTTAGGTTTCTGGATATACAGGGACAGAGAAAGATTTTTAAGGGACATCCTTTGTCTCTTATATAAGAACATTTTTATGGACACCAATGCAACATCTTTTTTTTCTAGTTCATTTTAACCAATTCTATATGGAAGTTATAAACCCTTTTGCCAAAATTAAGACAACTCATTTTATGTTTCATTTTTTTTCTTTACGATGCACAGTTTGAAATGGGATACGTTAAATTGGCAGAAATTTAAGAACAAAACCATATGAATGATAGTACAGTAAATGCTATCAAGAGACTATTTCATTTGCTGATATGATTACATCTAATGCTGCATGTAACTTTAAATTAAACTAAGGCAGGTGCAAATCTAGATGCACATAATTTCCCCTCTGAGGTCTGTGTGGCAATTATTTATGTGATGGCAGAAATAGTACTCTTAAATTTCATAATTCAAACAAGATACACAATTTCAAGTCATTTATCATTTAGCTCCTTAAAAGTAATAATAAGGCGTTGAAACAGAATCACTATCAGTTCAAACTTAATGATCTTAATCATGAATCATGTTTTCTCATTGTACATGTATTTTATTACTCTATACTTAACTGATAAATGCCTGAATGAGACGAGGAATAAAACAAACCAACACCCAACATTTGTTTTATACAGCTTTCTCTCCCTTTAGGCCTGAACAGACAGCTTAAGTGTTCCTGTATTAAGAAATTTAAAAATGAATTTATTGTAGTCGAGGATTAAGGCGTATGCTTTTCTTCTGTCTTAAATGTGAAGCCATGAACCTAGATTGGAAGTGCCGAGCTGGGCTATGACAGGGAAGAGAAGGAAGCTAAGTTCTCAAGCCCCTGAATCTTTGCGGTGACTCCTCCTGACGTGCCCGGCTATAGTCATACAGGTCCACCTGTCTGTCTGCTGCATTGGAACAGGAGAGACTCATCCTTAATTGTTTGTGAGTGGATAGATAACTGCCGAGAAAGAAAAGATTTCTAGACACTCCTGAAATGTATCGCATAGTGCTTTATATCACTATTATTTGTAACTTCCTATAGGGAGAGAATCTGTGTGTGCTCCCTAAAAGAACTAAGGAATTTTCAAGCAGTCATTTCTGTAAATATTTGTTAACTATCAGCTGTTTCAAAGAAATATTTATTTCTTGGTGGCACCTGGGTGGCTCAGTGGGTTAAAGCCTCTGCCTTCGGCTCAGGTCATGATCTCAGGGTCCTGGGATCGAGCCCCGCATCAGGCTCCCTGCTCAGCGGACAGCCTGCTTCTCCTTCTCCCACTCCCCCTGCTTGTGTCCCCTCTCTCACTGTCTCTCTCTCTCTGTCAAATAAATAAATAAAATCTTAAAAAAAAAACCACTAATCAAACCAAACACCAGAGGGAAAAACTGGCACATTACCACCCACTCCAGCAAAGGCTGAGTGAGGAGAATACAATCTACACTTGCAAGGCTGTATGGACAGAATTCTGCCCTTATAGGTACACTGGCACTGCAAATTCTCCTTTAGGGAGCCAGGACTTTTATCCCATTCGGTAGTAACTTGGTACCTCCTTCACAGCTATTCCAGCTGGAGGTGTCAGAGGAGGCCTACTGGAGAGTCGGACTGTCACCACGACCCCATGGCAATGAGCCACCCATAGCATTGTCAGCAGAAACCTCGTAGGGAACAACCACACAAAATGCTGATGAGGATACAGAAAAACTTGAATCACTCATTTGTTGCCAGTGGAAGTGTAAAATGGCAAAGCTAGGCTGGAAAACCGTTTAGCAGTTTCCTAAAAAACTAAACACACAACTACCACATAACCCAGCAAATTTATCCCTGGGCAGTCATCCTAGAGAAATGAAAACTTACATTTACACCAAAATCTATACACAGATGTTCATAGCAGCCTTATTCCTAATAGCTCAAAAATGGAAACAACCCAGAAATCTTCCAGCAGTTGAATCGTTAAACCACAGTACTTGCATACAATAGAATACTACTCAGCAATAACATGGAACACACTATTGATGCACTCAACAATGTGGATGATTCTCCAGAGACTTACATTGAACGGAAAAAAATCAATCCTAGAAGGTTACATTCCACATGATTCCATTTACATAACATTTTTGAAATGACAGAATTATAGAAAAAGAGAACAGAGTAGTGCTTACTAGGGTTTAAGGAAATAGAAGTGGGTAGAAAGTGAGGGTGTTTATTAGAGGGCAACGTGGGGGAATCCTTGTGGTGCTGGAAATCCTCTGTACTGACGTTAATGTCCTGCTTATGATATTGTACTACAGTTTTATAATATTTTACCATGGGGTGAAGAATACATGAGACCTCTCTGTATTACCTTTTTTTTTTTTTAAGATTTTATTTATTTATTTCACAGCGGGAGAGAGAGCACAAGGAGGCAGAGAGGCAGGCAGAGAGAGAGGGAAGCAGGCTCCCTGCTGAGCAGAGAGCCCGATGCGGGCCTCGATCCCAGGACCCTGAGATCATGACCTGAGCTGAAAGCAGAGGCTTTAACCCACTGAGCCACCCAGGCGCCCTCTGTATTACCTTTTAAAATAGCTTGTGTCTCTACAATCTCTTAAGCAAAACTTTTAAGTATTGCACAGTGTCTGAACCAGAAAATGTGAAATGCAAATACTCTTACACAAATCCAAATATATTTGTCAGCAGTATTCATATTACTTGCTTTAGAGTCCTTACTGTGGTGGAGACTCTTATTGGCTCATATTAACCTTTCATCTGCTCATATAATGGTCTCCCACCCCCCTATCATGCCACACAATCAAATCTTTGTTCTTTTTCCTTTATTTCTCAGCTTAATAGTACAGGTTTCTTTCTAGAAAATATAATTTTATTATTTCTTAATTTCCCTAGAGTTAAACATAATAAAATTTCATCTGCAAATTTAGAACTTTGTATTGCTGCATTCCTAAAAATAAACTTTAAAAATTATGATTGGCAAGTATTTCCAACTTTGTAAAAGCATAAAATGCTAACTAAAATTAACAAAAATATATAAATTCTGGCAAAATCTTTCCCATCTGTGTAAATAAAACTGGATAGTTATAAAGTTAATGGAGGCAACAGACTGTCTTAATTAAAATAAATATGCAACAGACCCAGTTAAGAGAAAGGTAAATCATATTCCTTAAATTTTGCTAATTTTTATCATCAGCAATGAATTTATTGCTTATTGTTGGTGAAATACTTGTTTTTCCCCTTAATTCCTGTTCTTTGACCTTGGCATGCCTGTGTCTATGCTTCCAAACATTCCCCTATGTCAGCATAGTCTTTGATGTCCTGGATTCTCAGAGGATTTTCCCCCATTTCTATGATTTATTTTCCTCTTAATTCTCTTCTTGAGTTCTAAAATTATTTTTCCTGCATTCCCTCCTCCCACAGATTATCTAAGAGTCTGGGATTTCATTCCTCTAGGGAACAATATTTGGAAACTTTTTGTCCCTTGTTCTGTATACGTAATTCCTTCTGCTATTTAAAAGGAGGCTTATGTAATAACCAAAGGTAGACAAGGCCCTTGCATTAGTCACAAATCCACATATTGCAAAAATGAACCTTGAAAATTTCAAGCGCTATATACTGACACATAGTCTGGATTACTTCAAGTTGAAATTGATACCCCATAAACCTTGAATAAGATTATAAAAGTCATACAAAGAATAATCACTGAAACAATAATTCACTTATTATTTAGAAGCTGACACTTTTTAAAAAGTAGTTGAAGCAGTTTATAATAATTTTCAGACATAATAAAACCAATAAAGCCAGAATAAACAAATCTAGCTAATGAATCAACTGTGGTCAAACTCACAACCAGGATTTTTCTAGAAGCATGGAAATAAGGAAACATAAAAGGGCAGGAAGGTTGGGGGAAAAAAAAACAAAAAATCAAACAAAGTACCATATGATCCAACTATCCCACTGCCAGGCATTTATCCAAAGAATATGGAAACACTAATGCAAAAGGATATATTCACCCTATGCTCATTGCAGCATTATTTACAATAGCCATGATATGGAAACAACCTAAGTGCTCATCAATAGACCGATCTATAAAGAAGATGTGGTCTATATATGCAATGGAACTATTCAGCCATTTGTGACAACATGGATGGACTTTGAGAGTATTATGCTACAGGAAATAAGTCATACAGAGAAAGACAAACTGTATTATTTTACTTACATGTGTAATCTAAAAAAACATAACAAATGAACAAACAAAACAGCACAAAAATAAACTCACAGATACAGAGAACAGATTGTTGGAAGGTGGTTGGTGATGGTCAAAATAGGTGAAGGGGATCAATGGTATGGTGATGGATGATAACTAGACTTATGGTGGTGATCGCTTTGTAATGTATACAAACATCAAATTATAACATTGTATCCTGCAACTTATATAATGCTATATACCAATTTTACCTCAATAAAAACAATAAATAGAAAAGAAAAAAAACCCAAATTCTCAGTTGGTACTAGATTTTTAAGAGGAAGTTATCAGGTGGTAGAACCAGGTAATTTATATTTAAATGAGGACTCCTATATTCAAACCAAGATGTAGCAAGAATAATATCTTTAATTTGTAAGGAGTTGCTGGAGCATTCTGTTAAGAAATATTCTAAGCATAAGTTTGGGTACAGAAGAAACAGTAGTGTGATTGGTAAATAATGTTTACATGAACTCAAGCATGGAGAGAGACAGCTTTTATATCTCTTATCTGTCATTTGTAACTGAGCCCATCAATTTGCTTCATCTCTGAGAAAACCAAGGCTCGGATAATGATGGAAAATTTTCAAGATCACATATTAAATATTTGACTTAGTCAATCAAGAAAAGATTTCCAGGGGCACCTGAGTGGCTCAGTGGGTTAAGCCTCTGCCTTCGGCTCAGGTCATGATCTCAGGGTCCTGGGATGGAGCCCCTCATCGGGAGTCTCTGCTCAGCAGGGAGCCTGCTTCCTTCTCTCCCTCTGCCTGCCTCTCTGCCTACTTGTGATCTCTCTCTCTCTGTGTAATATAAATTAAAAAAAATCTTTAAAGAAATAAATAAAAAATTTTTAAAAAAGATTTTCAGGGATTATGGAAGTGCTCGATCATTAATAGAATATTATAAAAAATTTTCTTCTAAGAATCAAACAATAACAAGCATATATTGTAGACTAGCTGAAGTGATATGGAGAGCAAGCAAGAGCAATTCCACAGAGAATTAGACTTTATTGAGAATATTAAAAAGATCTGACTATAAAAATGTCATAGGGGGCGCCTGGGTAGCTCAGTGGGTCAAGCCTCTGCCTTCGGCTCAGGTCATGATCTCAGGGTCTTGGGATCGAGGCCCACATTGGGCTCTCTGCTCAGCAGGGAGCCTGCTTCCTCCTCTCTCTCTGCCCACTTGTAATCTCTCTCTCTCTCTGTCATATAAATAAATAAAATCTTTTTTAAAAAAGGTCATAAATTCCTTGAGGTCAGGTTTTAGAACTACTTATCCTTTTATTTTCTGTATCACTTTGAACATAGCAGGTGATCAATACATGTTTGTTGAATTCATTATTGAAAAGAAGGCAGGGCATGAACTAGGCAGTAAAATATTAGTGTCTGACTAATGAGGAAGGAATAGAAATGAGGAAAGAAGAGAAATATCAGATATTCCNAAAAAAAAAATAAAAAAAAAATAAAAAAGGTCATAAATTCCTTGAGGTCAGGTTTTAGAACTACTTATCCTTTTATTTTCTGTATCACTTTGAACATAGCAGGTGATCAATACATGTTTGTTGAATTCATTATTGAAAAGAAGGCAGGGCATGAACTAGGCAGTAAAATATTAGTGTCTGACTAATGAGGAAGGAATAGAAATGAGGAAAGAAGAGAAATATCAGATATTCCTTGTGGAAGTCTTTCCTAATCTCTGCTTCATTTTCTTCTCTCACAAAGTTTGGTATTTATCATTCAAGAATCTAGTGTCATTGAAAATTTAATTCATTTTTATTTTCCCTATGTTGTAGTCTCTGCAACAAATGATCCTTTCACCTTTTCCAGTTCCTGATTGATATACAAACAGGTCTTTAAGAGATGTTGAGTAAAGGAGAAAGGAATGACAGAATAAAGGGATTGGACCATTATTAGTCAAAAAGTTTGCTTGGAGTTTGAGGATTACAGGCCCTATCAGTGGCAAAACAAATTGATGCAGCTGGTGCATTTCACTATGGTCACAGTGTGCAAACGAAATAGAGTTTTGTTTGTAGTTCATCGTCTTTGGCACAAGCTTTTGTGTTTTGAGTTCCTTTGGCAGTGAGAAGCTCCTGATTTGTTCTACCCTTCTCCTGAAGATAGAGGAATCATGGAGAGTCAAATTGTTGGATTCCTTTTCTCACAATTGCTGTTCTTTTTCTTTCCTTTTTTTTTAGTTAAATAAAAGAGGCAATGTTAGGCACTAATCTGGGGATGGATCAGAGAGTGGTTTTCTCCTCTTCTAACAGGAAGCAACAGGGAGTCCACCCTGAGAGAGAGAGAAAGATAGACAGATACCACTCTTTCCTACCTCAACATGGATCTTGGCATCTGTTGTGCACAGAACATCCCTCCATGTTCCCAGAGTCAGCCTTCTCCATCCATCCATGTCCTTCCAAACCACTGAGCCTGACGTCCTTGTGCTCAGGATGAGGCAGCTCTACACATTGGGTTTTTTTTTTTCTTTCTGTTTTTTTTTTTCTTTTTTTCTTTTTTTTTTTTTACACGATGGTTTCTAAGTACTTCTCCTGATCCAATAGCCCATACTAGGAGTTTTGACCAGCAATAACAACTCTTTTACTTGTTTTTTAATTGAAGTATAATCAACATAAAGTGTTATGTTAGTTTCAGGTTTGCAATATAATGATTCAACAATTCTATGCATTACTCAGTTCTCCTCTAGAGACGTGTACTCTTCTTTTAAATAATACAAGTGATGTTGAGTTTTAAAGTTAGGTTAACATGAAAAAATACTACTTATAGACACATACATAATACGTACAGGGTGGGGGATATTTTTAAAAGGCAGTGCTTGAAATGTTTTCTTAACTTTTTATGTTGTTTAATTGCAATTGTCAGAACTACTACAGTCTTAAAATTCATTACATTACATATATTCCAATATTGGCCTAAGAGTGAAATCAAGTTTTATTAGTTTTGCAGTATAGTAAGTCAGCATAAAACATAGTTCAAGATTAATAATTGCGTCAATGAGTATGTTGCAGAGGTAAAGATACTAAAACAGGAGAATTACACCACTAAATATTTTATTAATAGAGCAGGCAATTTCCTTAATTTAACCTATAATGCACTCACAAAACACTTAGCTCTCTTCATGAACGTATTTCTCATACTCTAGGGAATTTTGAAAACCTCTCAATTCAATTATTAGAGTGCTCAGTGAGATTCAATCAAACTGACTTCTTGTTCCTTATTCCAAAGGTAAATGATGAATTAGAGCAAACAAGGAATGTGAGACGGGGGATGGTTAATTAGTACCCAATTGAAAGTGCTTTTATGTACATCAAAGCAATGAACTAGCTGTTTTTTGGTTTTGTTTTCATAAATAATGCAAAATATTCCAAGAATCATGCAAATTTATACAAAATAAAATAAATGTGACTGAAAAGGTCTGAGTAGTTGAATAGTCAATTAACAAATAAATAAATTATTTCAATATTTCAGACAAACTCTTCTTTTAATCAAAAAGTTTATGCCTTAGTGACTGTTAAGAATGAAAATTATCTCCATATTTCATACAAATGTTTAAATTTCATATCAGAGAAACAAGACAACATTATTTTTGTTGGGAAACACCTGTGATTAAGGTTACCATATATCATTAAAAAATCATTTAGCTTTTGGAATCTGATTATAAGCTGAAAATTAAAAGATGACTTTGCTGTGTTTCTAGATTAACTATTAATAGTTCAAGGAACTTAGAACTTTTTCAGCTGTAGCCAGATACTTTAAACAAGTAACATTTTAATTCAGCAGAAAACAATTTCTTGGGGCGCCTGGGTGGCTCAGTGGGTTAAAGCCTCTGCCTTCAGCTCAGGTCATGACCCGCATCTGGCTCTCTGCTCAGCGGGGAGCCTGCTTCCTCCTCTCTCTCTGCCTGCCTCTCTGCCTACTTGTGTTCTCTCTCTGTGTCAAATAAATAAATAAATAAAATCTTAAAAAAGAAAAAGAAAACAATTTCTTTGAATTATGCCCAAAATAATAAAAATTCTTCTCCATTGCATGATAAAAGAAAAAATGCTGGCAACAGTGTTGTACAAATCTGCGTTACTAATGTGGCTCTTACATGACAAGGATTTTTATGTAAAGAGGAAACAGATTGCTTTGCTTCAGCAATCCACATATACCCTCTATTATGCTTTCTGTCTTGCTGTTCTCTTAATTTCTTATGTAAAACCATAATTGGATAGGAAAATAATCAGGTAGCCCTGGGTATGTCCATCCAGTACAGCAACACCAAAATAGCCTCAATAATTTTCTTGATTCGTTTCGACCTCTTTGGAGTCGCAATATTAATAATAGTAAGGTAATAATATTGTTAGCACCCCTACAGGTTTAGAAGTTCCTTGAATTGAATTAACTGTCCTTTTATTTCCCTGCTTGTGATTCCTCGAAGATCCCTGTGACCCTTAGACCAGCTTGTTTTCCACACAGACTTGTTTATGCTCTTGAAAGAAGTGTATCTTCCAAACATGCTCAAAGATGTCACTAATAGAACCTTCCTGTAAGCACTTTGCTTACTCATTTGCAACATTTCTGGTTTCTCATCTAAAATGCTCTATTCTATTTAGAGGGTAGATAATTAAATTTGATAACCAGTAAATATAATAACCAATAATTAAACTTAGTGTTAGTTTTAAACTTACCTTTATTAGACCAAAACACATGAAAGTGCCATATTTAGAGTAAAAAATGTCCAACAATAGTCATTTTTATGTTTTGACCTCATATTTCCTTCTTTACCATGAGGGGAACAAAATAACAATCAGAGACTTGTTCAGGAGTCAAACAGATAAAACTTCAAATTATAACCCAGGCACTTACGAGCTGTGTGATTGTAGATAATTATTTAAACTTTTTTCCTCTTCAGTTTACTCTTCATTTTCATCTGAAAATTAGGGATATTAACAGTCTACACTGCACTGAATCCTGCTGAATATTAGAGGAAATAATGCACACACAGTGTTGTTACAGAGTGAGTGCTCAGAAAATGTTAGACTGATTATTAACATTGGGTTTAATTAATATTTTGATTGTCCTTCCCACCCTTTTCTTTTTCCTCTTGAATTTCCTGCTGAGTGCTCCTGGTTTACCTGACCTGCTCTTGCATTGTTGACCCATAGTGTTTTCACATAATATCTCATTTGATCCAATGGACATTACGAGGTTTATGGGGTTGGAATTATTATTCCCCTTTTCCAAATGAGAAAGCCAAATTACGTTGCCTTTTTAAAGACCACACAGAGAGTAAAAGGCAAGGCCAGAATTAGAATTCTTTTTTTTTTTTCCTTTAACCATGCTGGTTTTTATAGGTTCATTTTAAATGGACATTCCTGGGCAACAAATATTCTAACATTGATGACATTGGATTGACATGATCATTTTGAAGAGGTCATTATAAACTTCTAGAATAGTCAGCATTTAGGTAGCAATTAATATATACCCATACTATATATTATATGTATAGACTATGTGCTTCTACTATATACATGACAACTCCATGAGACTAGCGCTTTCATTATCCCTCCCTTACAGACAAGAAAACTGAGCAGTAGTAAGCCGTGAAGCGAAGATTTGAAAGGGGGACATTTGCCTCCAGGGCATCAGCTCCTAACCAGTATGTGGTATTACCTCTTAGACAATAAATTATACTGCAAACTTAACTGCCTTTAAAATTTTCATTGCTCCTCCAGCAATAAGTTTCAACGTGTCAACTTATTTCTAACAAAACAAAACCTCAAGACCCAAAACTTTTCCACATAGAGATTTTATATGCTGACTAGAAATTATTTTCTAGATGTGTACTCTTAAAGGCAAGACTGCTACATAATTTGCAGAGCCCAGTGCAAAATAAAAATACAGGATCCCTTGTTAAAAGGTTATTAAAAATTTCAGTTGGAATGCAACAGTAGAGCATTAAATCAAGTGTGTGGTCCTTTACAGCATCAGGTCCTGTGGTAAAGCACACTCATGACATGATCCCTGCTCACAGAGCCCATAACCCTGACTCTGGCCTTGATCCTCTTAAGTTATCTTCTGCAGACCTGAATAAACACTCATAATATGAATAGAACAGAAGTACTGGAGACCCTTTATTAAGTCTGTCCCAGGGTCACTCTAGCTTTTCCATTAAAAGCATCCTGAGCCAATGAGACCTGTAGTGAAATAAGCCATTGGAGGGAAGTAAGGCTACCCGGCCACAAGTCTGATCAGTTGTATTATGAGAAAGGAGAAGTAGAGACAACTTTTCATCTTAGAAGTCCAGAGTCAGGATGTGGGGAGATGAAA
Organism: Ailurus styani; assembly: GCA_002007465.1. Classification (NCBI taxonomy): domain Eukaryota; kingdom Metazoa; phylum Chordata; class Mammalia; order Carnivora; family Ailuridae; genus Ailurus; species Ailurus styani. Next base: position 5,140,638 of record LNAC01000071.1, on the reverse strand, counting down.
GAGGAAGTTCTGGGGAACTTACACCACCCCACAAAGAGGGAATAGCATTTGGCTTTCATCAGATTGCTGCAGGAACTTATGAAATATATCCATGTGCCTTAGTCGTTTGGAGGTGAGCCATATTAACTTATGTTTAAATTAATAAGCCTGGCACAGGTCATCCAGGTTCTTTGCTTTTCACCCTTTTAAAATTATAGGCAAAAATGATGTTTGTAGTCATTTTTTTCTTTTAAAAGTAGAAAAGAGCTGCATTTCTGAAAAATGGTTTTCATTAGTTCTTGAACTTTGATTCAATCTGCAATGTACATTAAATGTATTGTCAATTTTGTAGGCAATCAAGAATTAGAGCAGGTGTTTTAGAAAAAAATATATATAGGTTTAGACTCAGGTCCCTCATCTTACAGATTCTGTGATCTTGGAAAAGTTAATTAATCTCTCTGAGCCTCTGTTTTTTAAACCATAAAATGGAAAATTAGAAAATTAGAAAACAAAGTTGGAGAGATTTTGTAAGCATTCAGTACATAAAGGTGCTTAGTGCAATACCTAGAACATCATAAAAACCCAGAAAATGATAGAGACATTGTTTGATATAAATACACACATATTTCACATATAAATACATTTAATTTTCATGCATGTGTGTACTCTTAAGTATGTAATATATATGTGCATGTATATAAAATATATTTTTTCAAGTTTCTAAGTTTTGGGCTCTCACATATTGGAGAAGGGGAAATGCTTGGTTAGAAGACCAGGCTGTGATAATAGAGTTTTTCCTGGAGCTTCTGCCTGTTGCTGCTAACTCAACATTCAGCTTTGCTGCATTCAGATGAAATTAGAACTGTCTGCCCAACAAGGGACTTTCTCAGCATAAACCTCCTTCAAATCAAGCTGACCGAGTGTTTACTTGAATATAAATCTAATATAATCCTCAGAAAAAGCCACGTGTGCTTCCTGGCTGAAATCATGGTGATGGGCTTTCAGGTGTTCTGTTAAGCATTGATTGGGATGTAATGAATGGCCATGTACTGAGGTTATCTTGCTTAGACACCACCTCTCTCTCTAATCCCTAGCCATCTGATGTGTGTTTTTTATGTGTCTCTTGATTTTATTTATTTTTAAGATTTACTTATTTATTTGACAGAGAGAGAGAGAGATTACAAGTAGGCGGAGAGGCAGGCAGAGAGAGAGAGAGGAAGAAGCAGGCTCCCTGCTGAGCAGGAAGCCCGTTGCAGGGCTTTATCCCAGGACCCTTCCGATCCCAGGACCCTGAGATCATGCCCTGAACCGAAGGCAGAGGCTTTAACTCACTGAGCCACCCAGGCGCCCCTGTGTCTCTTGATTTTAATTACAGAATACAAAACGGGAACTACCCGAAGCTCTAGTGTCCCTTTTGCTGGAACACCAACAGAGCATATACCCAGGTTTGCTTTCCAAATTTCATTTTTAAAACTCCCTCAAAATTGTTGATAACAGCTGTGTAGTTATATGCCCAATGTAGCATTCACTCAAAATTGTCTGTTTGAAAAATAAAGCAAAAGCAGAAAAAAGCAGAAGCAATTGTATATCCAATATAAACTACGCTAACTTTAAATATGCAAATCAACATGAAAATAACAAATGCTTCTCTCTTGTTTTGACAGTGAATGAAATGGTTTCAACAGTAGTCTTTACAAACTCTATTTGTGAAATGTGTAATTTGTTTGTGTCTTGACCTCACAGGAAGTTCCCCTTGAACTGTACTTGGAAGTTTGACTGAATAAATTATTCCTGGACTTTTGAATTATTAATCTTGTCTGCATGATATGCAAATTAGACTTCACTATGTCCAGAGGCACAGCACTGGGTTGGAAGCTGTATCAAGTTGCTGGCAAAGAGTTTCTGTCAAGGGATCAGGGCCTTCCAAAGGAATGGTAAGTTATGATGCCACTCATGTCATCCAGGTGTACAAAATAATGTCAGGTTTCCCCTTAGGGGTTTCTTTTAAAATTGGCCTGTGAGCAGTTAAGGTTTTAAGTAATGGGCAAATGAACTGTCTGTCATTCATAATATGTAGAACAACAAAAGAAACTAAAAGCAAGTCATAACTTTTTCTCCTACATTTATTTTTTACTAAATGTAATGTCTTTTTTAATTGCCAAATACTAAATTTATTTTACTTAAAGAGGTTTATCACATTTGCTAAATGTAACAACATATTGGTAACATATTTGAACAAAAAAGAGTACTTAGGTTTACTTAAATATATCCACTTACAGGAAGAATTTAAAGTTCCTAAATCATATGAAACAATCAATATATATACTATTTCATCTCTAGAAAAAAATATGTGAGAGGGAATCTCAAGGCATTCTAAAAATTAAGTTTAGTATTTATCTTTGTAAAAATTACAATTATACTTGTAAAAATTACAATTGTTCAAGAGTATAATTCACAAAGGAAAAATGGGAAATTGCAAAAAATATTGCTGGTAATCTTTCCAGAACGTTTTATAATTGGTGAATATTTTTTAAAAATTCATAAGCATATAATGTGATACCTTACTATCACTTTTTAATACCTTGATTTGTAATGTAAATTCTGGAATATATAAAAAAATGAAGTTATCAATATTAAATGATTGTACCTTTTCAGTATGAATGTATATTTGTCCATTCAAATTATTTATTAATGAAAATAGTAATTAGCCAAAAAAATACTCACATTACCATGTAAATTTGCCTTAAATAATCAGTCAAGGATTAAAATGCACAAATGATCTTTGTTTAATTGTGATAATTATAAGAGAAAATAAAAGCTAATGAGCTATAAAATATATTTTTAAATTTAAGCTTCAAAACTGTACATTTTTAAAAGGCTGAATAGAACTATAGTGAAAGAAACATTATTCCAAGTTAATGTATACTACTGATCTGTTTATGTGAGTAAATTGAATATTGCTTGTAATTTAATAATTCTAACAGGTTTAGATATATGTTTGGATATATAATTAAAGATTTCACTTTCATTATCTTTAAAAAAATTAAAAATAATTCATCCAACATAGCTATAACCTATTTATCGTGATTTCTGTTTCCTAAAAATTAAAAATACAACCACTAGAAAGTAGAAAAGAGAGTATTAATTTTTTTTTAAGATTTTATTTATTTGACAGAGAGAGAGTGAGGCAGCGAGAGACAGAACATAAGGAGGGGGAGTGGGAAAGGTAGAAACAGGCTTCCTGCTGAACAGGGAGCCCGATGAGGGGCTCGATCCCAAGACCCTGGGATCATGACCTGAGCTGAAGCAGACGCTTAACAACTGAGCCACCTAGGTGCCCCGAGAGTATTAATTTTTCATGAGGAATTTCCTTCAACTGAGGAATTCCCTTAAAGGATCAGCTTACTTCATCAGTTTGTAGAATTGCAATGGCCACACTAAAAACACCCTCAACTGCAAACATCGTCTAATTTGGACTCTAATACCCAGAAAATTATGGGAATTGGTGAGGTTGAAATTGGCCGACAAATATAAGACAGACTGACATTTATAAACCATAGTTTATTAACATAAAGGACTTAAGAAAGTTATTTTAAGAATAAAATAAATGTATCAAAAAGCAGATTATAAAATATCATAAAGAGCAAAATCTCATTTTTGTAAAAAAAAAAACTCAAATAAATGTTAAACTATAAGAGTGTACCCAAATATTAGTAGTTGGTTTACAGACAATTTTCATTTCTTCTTTTTGTCTACCTGTATCTTCTTAGTGAGTGTTACAGAATAACATGCATTTTTTAAAAGTTTTTTTTTTTTTAAGTATAAAGTAAACTGAGAAATAGGACAAAGGTGACAAGTTATTCATTCCCCTTATTCCAGTTCTGGTATTCTCTACCACTATTACCTCCCTGAATCTCCATTCCCAGTGGGCAGCTCAAAGCAGAAGACTTCTGCATGGCTTCAGCATGGCTCCTGACTTGCCCACATGGGAGTTATTGGGAACTTGGCAGATGGAGTTACACATGTTTTCATGGCTCTCTTTTCCTGCCATGGCAGTCAAAGCTTCCAGCTGCACAGAAGCTACTGACATAAGTCAGAGCATTTCAGAACTGCATCACCAGACAAATAAGAGTGAGGACTAGAAAAAGAGGAAATTCAAAATAAAACAAATGAGTCTTAAGGAAACTTTCCATTGTCTTAATATCCCATTGAGTGTGTGCACCTGCATTTTGAGCAATCCCCAAATAATGAAGTTGCCCAGATCTGAGCTCTGGGCAACTTAAGGCTTAGGCAAATAGTCTACACAGAGAGAAAGGAGGACTATAAGGAGATCACCATAGCATAGAAGGCAAGGAAGAGAGTGCTTCCAGAAGTCTTGGAATTGAAAGCAGTGGGGAAGAAAGTTAAAAATAATAGTGAAAAATTAAATAATAATAATAATTAATAATAATAATGAAAAATTACCACTGATCTATAAAACAAAGTCTATTAAAAAAAAAGACCTTTAACTTTTTGTTATATTTCTAGAAATCTCAATAATATCAAATACCTGGTGTTTGGGGAAAACAAATAGAAAATCCAGATAAACCAAAAGGAAAAAGGACATATTAAAAATTATCTGGTGTTGGGCACCTGGGTGGCTCAGTGGGTTAAAAATTATCTGGTGTCCCATCCCTAGTGATAAAACTCTTAATACCTTGGCATATTTCCTAGACTTTCTGATATTTATTAATTTTAAATATAAATTCCTAATTTTTAAGTTAACCTTAATTTAAAAAATTGACCCTGAAGATATATATGAAGTTTAATCTTTGGCAAGTGTGTGTCTAAACAAAGCTACCTAACTACTACAATCATCCATTTTGAATATTAGCCATGTTATGAGCAATGCCAGATTTATAGTGAGATAGAACAATGGGCTTATCTGACATTAGAGGAAATATTTATAAAAGTGTTTTCCAAACAGTCAAATGTTTGTCTCCATCTCTAGGCAGCAGGCATTTACAGACCGTCTCCTACCTGGCAGTCACTATGCCAGATGTAGAAGATAAACATGAGTAAGATAAAGTTGCAAGAAATTTGAAGAAATTTAGTTTATGATGAGAACATAAAATGGGGGAACTGAACTTAGACTGGTGGGTCAGAGAGTCTGTGTTGGGAAACCCACACTCAGATTGGAGTCTGAAACGACTGCAGATATAAGGTCAGTGTACGTGATGGGGCAAGGGTTGCAGGGTGAAAAGGTCAGTGAGAAGGGATTCAGTGAACTGAGCATTGGGAAAGTACTCTGTGCATTTACATAGGAGGGAGAGCAAGGAGGAGAGTCATGCTAGGTGAGGCTGAAGTGGCCTACAGGAGCCAAATAATGCATGCCTTAAGTCATCATTAAGGATTAGGACTTTATTACCTAGACAGTGGAAGGCCATTGAAATGTTTTGGCTAAGGAGAGTTAATATGATCCGAATTTTGGTTGTAGTTTTCAAGATTGTCTAGCTCTCAGGTTGAAGGTAGATTGAAAGGGAGCCAAAGAAGATGTGAGGAGACCATAGAAGATCAAATACAGTCTAAGATAAAAATCATGGTGGACTGGACTAGAATGGTGGTAAAGATGATGGACTCAAGAAATAGCCGAACACTACAGGCAACAAGACTTGGTAGCTTATTTGTTATTGGAGATAACCTACAGCTGACTTCAAGGATGTTGCTTAGATATACTGTAAGCTTTCAGCGAACTGTGGCCACTCTTGTGATCATTACTAAGATTTTAAGCCTCATATTTTAAATTTTTAAAAATCATGTTTTAAAACTAGAATTATATTCAAATTTAGTACAATAACCACAATTCCTTGACAATATGGAAACAAAATAAAATCAATTAAAATAGGTAGACTGGAGTTATGAGAATCCCTATGTCCTCTCCTAGGTTCTCGTTCAATTAAATCTAACTCAGCAGACTTGGTTGAAGAGCTGTGGTCGAACAGCTGGAGACAGAAATAGGAATTAGATGCTCCATTTATTTCATTGCACTGTTTCTTGGCCTCTTTGCTATTTGTCAAGTCCTCTGTTTGTGTTTCCACCTCTGGGCCTTTGCATGTGCTTTCCTTTATGTCTGGGACATTTTTTTTTTACCATTATAGGGCAAGCATTTATTTGTTTCCCAGTTCTAGCCAAGAGAGTATAAATTGTTTGAGATTAGGAACTTTGATTCAATGCTCTTAGCCCCAGTGCCTAGCATATAGTTCAAAGGTATTTGATAAATATTCATTAAAATAATATATCATTGATATATCTGTATATGAATATGTATCTATATGCACTCCTTCCTAATATAACCAACCTTTCATAGTTCAAGTTTTAAGTGTGTGTTTTTTTTAATTATCATTATGTTCTGCGCAGTTTATCTTTAGACATAGTCTAGGGTTAACCCTCTCTTTTCTCTTTCTTCTTTAGGCATGGAACACAACTTGCCCAAATTGGCTTGTGGCAGAGGCTGCCCTGGAAAAGTACTACCTTTCCATTTTCTATGGGATCGAGTTTGTAGTGGGAGTCCTTGGGAATAGCGTTGTTGTTTTTGGCTACCTCTTCTGTCTGAAGAACTGGAATAGCGGTAACATTTATCTCTTTAACCTCTCTATCTCAGACTTGGCTTTTTTGTGCACGCTTCCCATGCTGATTAGAAGTTATTCTCATGGAAAGTGGATATACGGGGACATGCTCTGTATAAGCAACCGATATGTGCTTCATGCCAATCTCTACACCAGCATTCTTTTTCTCACTTTTATCAGCATTGATCGATACCTGCTCATGAAGTATCCTTTCCGGGAACACTTTCTGCAAAAGAAGGAGTTTGCTGTTTTAATCTCTTTGGCTATTTGGGTTTTAGTAACCTTAGAGCTACTGCCCATACTTCCTCTTATAAACCCTAAAATAGCTGCCAATGGCACCAACTGTATTGATTATGCAAATTCCGGGGACCCCCAAAACAGCCTCATCTATAGCCTGTGCCTGACTTTCTTGGGATTCCTCATTCCTCTTTTGGTGATGTGCTTCTTTTATTTCAAGATTGCTCTTTTTCTAAAGCAGAGGAGCAGGCAGCTTGCCACTGCTTTGCCCCTTGAAAAGCCTCTCACCTTAGTCATCATGGCAGTTGTGATCTTCTCCGTGCTTTTTACCCCCTACCACGTCATGCGGAACGTGAGGATCGCTTCGCGCCTGGAAAAGTGGAAGGCGTACCAGTGTGCCCAGGTCGCCATCAACTCCTTCTACATTGTGACTCGGCCTTTGGCCTTTCTGAACAGTACCATCAACCCTGTCTTCTATTTCCTTATGGGAGATCACTTCAGGGAGATGTTGATGAGTAAACTGAGGCACCAATTTAAATTCCTTACATCCATTAGAACATGAGGTCCTGGACTGATGTTTCCAGGCAGGAAAAATTGAGATGTTTGTGTAACAGATTATTTTATATGTGCAGCTGTAAGCCAATTCCAGTTTGATTCAACTCACAGATGTAAATCAGAGAGGGACAGACCTGACACTGTTTTAAAGACATGCTGCATCTGGAGTATGTGAAAAGCAGAAAATGGGAAGTATTTATTGGTTTCTTCACCCACAAACTAAAAGGAGTTGGACTGGCATTGTCTAATGTTTGAGCATGGGAGTCCAAAATCCTAGGTGTTACAAGACTTTCTCAATCAGTGTAAAAGGAATAACAGATAGGTAAGGCTTCAAATAGTCTGTATTTAATCACTGGTCAGATTGTAAAAAAAAAATTGTGTTGGCAACATTCTCTATGTTATTCTTCTTTGTTTGATCTTATAACTTAATGTGAAAACTGAGCAATAGATTAGGCATATACTATTAAAGACTGTTGTTAGAAATTGTGCTCTTGAACAAAATTTAAAGTAAATCATAGCAACGAGTAAGAAAGCAAGGTGTTGAGTTCAGTGATGCCTATGTGACATTTCTTTATATTGATCATAAATGGGATCAAGTTGCATCTATAAGTCCTATTTTGTTGTATGGTTTTTAGTGCAATGAATTGTATTAAATGGAACCTAAGGAGATGGTTCAACAAAGACAGAGACAGGTTTGAGCTTGTCTCTCAGGGAATTTAGGTGTAAATGATTGCTAGAAGAGAGACCACAGAGAGTTGCAAAAATCTCGGAGTTATAGAATACAAAGTGCCTATCAGAAAACCCAAAGCAAGACAAAACAAAACAAAACAAAAAAAGGTAAATGCTTGTGGACAACTTTATCTCCAAAGACAGTGATTTTTATCTGGTGTGAGCATTATTTTCACAGAACATTACATAAGGCCATTGAAGGAAGTATTCTAAACAAAATGCACTTTATGAAATTGTAGAATATATGGAATATTTATGTGCATATCAATATAGATTAATCAGACACCATTCCATGTCACAAAACAAATTTATAGGAAAAAAATAAATGGATGCTACATTAGCTTTTTAAAATAAAATAAATATCACATAATAATTCACTTATAAGCAACAAATTGTGTCCAAGGTCATATATCTATGCTTTTTTCTCTTTAAATCATTAGCTAGGGCGCCTGGGTGGCTCAGTGGGTTAAAGCCTCTGCTTTCGGCTCAGGTCATGATCTCAGCGTCCTGGGAGTCCTGGGATCGAGGCCCGCATTCGGCTCTCTGCTCAGCAGGGAGCCTGCTTCCTCCTCTCCCTGTCTCTCTGCCTACCTCTCTGCCTACTTGTAATCTCTCTCTCTGTGTCAAATAAATAAATAAAATCTTAAAAAAAAATAAAAAAAATAAATCATTAGCTATAACATGAAAGATGCAATAATCATTGTGAGTACAAAGAAATAAAATTCTATTGTCCTTCCTGTTCACAGATACTTTGGTACTATTATATTCTGACATTACAAAAACCTAAAATACTCCCAGTTAATGCTTCCATACTTGAAGCTACTGAAATATTAGAGAAACCCATTACTCACAAAGGGTTTATTTTCTTACCTATTATTAGGCTTCAAGGTATTTTTTCATGCCTTGCCTTTATTGTCAATATTTTAAAAATTTCAATGTGATTTCATAACTGCAAAACAGAATCTCCTGAATATCCTCATCAGAAAAGACTACAAAAGAGCCTTAGGAAAGAGATATTTAGGGGCGCCTGGATGGCTCAGTCATCAAGCGTCTGCCTTCAGATCAGGTCAGATCCCAGGGTCCTGGGATCATTGGGCTCCCTGCTCAGCGGGGAGCCTGCTTCTCCCACTCCCCCTGCTTGTTTCCTCTCCCCCTCCCCCTGCTTGTGTTTTCTCTCTCGCTGTGTCTCTCTCTGTTAAATAAATAAAATCTTTAAAAAAAAAAGAGGTATTTGCTTATTTCTGTAAACTTACTCCACCCCTACCCAAAGGAGTAGTGCACTCTTTTAAGTAGTATAGTGAAATATTTTATGAAACCATAAACTCCCTGATATATCTTGTAACCAAGGTGATAAGCAATTTCATAGCACATTTCTAATGTTTTTCTTGCTCAAATCTATCATCTGGTAACCTAATCTTCAATAGACTAAAAAGACTTACACAAAAATTATAAGAGCTATTCCATTTACTTTTTGTACTAGGTGATTTTGAAAATCATAAACAATAAATAATGGAAATCCCTCTTGGATTTTCAAAGGAAATGATGTTGGCCTTTTGTTTCTTGTCTTTTTAATTGGTTCCTCATTGTTTTTAAAATCATGTCTAATTATCTGGCCCAGCATTTTGCAATCTGGACCCACCAACATTATCATATGTTATCTCCCACTGCGGTTGTTACAAACTGAACCCTTCAGCCAACGGTGGCTACTTCATTTCATTATATGCAGACCTTTCTTCACTGTGTATAGCTGGATGCTCACCCCTGTCCCATCATGCCCCATGTAAAAATTCTAAGCATCTTTTAAGGTCCATGTCATTTGTCACTCCTTCTTAAAGCCTTCCTTGGATCTTCTTCTCCACTGATCTGGGAATAAATCTATCTACCTCCGGGATTTCAGACTGCTTTTAAGTACTATTTTAATGAAATGCATTATTTTTGGCCTTATAATATAGTTGTTTAGGTTGAAGTCAACTCTAAGTTCTGTGAATAGAAGAATCTAATTTTTCATTGCCCTTCTAGCACCCAGCAAGGTACATTTTAAATGGTTGTCTTTATATTAATGAATGTCCTACAAACCAAATTTGAATTCAGTGCTCCTTTTTAGTGTGCATAATTGAGCTACTTTCTGTCATCACTGCTTTTATAAATACTGCTGTTTTATATGAAGAATGGAGTGTGTAAACACAAACATGTGTGCCAGACATAATTGCCTTATTCCTTATATTTTCTTCTATACCTTTGAGTATAGTTGTAATTGATGCTTAAAATCTGTGTATGCTAGTTCCAAACTTGGATCGTATCAAACTTGATCTCCATTGATTGTCTTTTATCATAAATATGGGCTACAATTTCCTGCTTTTTCATATCTAATAAATTTTGGATTGTATTCTGGACACTTTGAATAATATATTATTAGTCTTTGGATTCTCTTATGTTCCATTGAAGAGTACAAATATTTTATTTCATGGCTGAACTCAAATTCCAAACTCTGCAATCCCATTCCAGTTATTTTAGCCTTAACTGAGCTGGTAAGAATCTCTTCAGTGCATCCATAGTTCAGAGGTTAGCTAGAGACTTGAGTTCAGTTAGTATACAAGATGTGCACTTCCTTTTCTGAAACTCTCTCTTCTCCAGGATCCTTCGGCTTCACTTTCCAGTTGCTCAGTTCATCCTGAACTTGTCCTTTGCTTTCTCATGACAGATAGCCTGTGGGTTTCTTTCTGAATTTTAGCAACACTGCATGGTCTGATAAAGACCTGCACCCAGGATAAGATTAGTTAAAAATGGAACTGGGGGGCGCCTGGGTGGCTCAGTGGGTTAAAGCCTCTGCTTTCGGCTCAGGTCATGATCTCAGCGTCCTGGGATCGAGGCCCACATCCGGCTCTCTGCTCAGCGGGGAGCCTGCTTCCTCCTCTCCTTGTCTCTCTGCCTGCTTCTCTGCCTACTTGTAATCTCTCTGTGTCAAATAAATAAATAAAATCTTTTAAAAAAATGTAACTGGGAATGTCACTAAGTGCCTTTTACTTCTGCCAAGTATTGATTCTCTTCCTGTGTCTTCTTTTGTTCACTCTCTAGTGTCTTTATGTAGTTGGTTGTTTATGTGTTCCTGGGGTTTAGAGATGTTCCTTGCAGGAAGTGTGGTTTGATAGGAGTTACTAGGCCATTACCAGAGTAGAAACTTTTCCCCCTTAGAAGTTAATGAACTTAACTAGATAATACAATTCTATATCCTAAATGGTTTAAATTCCCACTCATACCCTCTAAATATTCTTAAGGGCTTACTTCATCTTGACCTTCATTTGACTTTAACCTTGGCACTTATTCATGCTTTCTCTCTTTTTCCTCATACCAGCTTTGGTTTTAAATCTAACCTCTGCAGTCATTTGCAACAAAAAAGCAGTTAAAAAAAACCAAAACACTAATTTTCCTGAAAACAAATAGAATTCACTGCCCATTGTAATGAAAGGTAATTTTGCCCCACTTTGAAACTGTGGTACTAAAAATTTTAGAGTACGCTAGTAGTCTTAACAATGAACTCTTTTAAAACAAATGGGTGATGGGTGTTAAGGAGGCACTTGTAGTGATAAGCACTGGGTATTATATGTAAGTGATGATTCACTAAGTTCTACTCCTGAAATTAATATTACACTGTAAGTTAACTAACCAGAATTTAAATAAAAACTTGAAACATTAAAAAAAAAACTAAGACAGCCCATAAAAGAAATTCTTATCTCGAATCCAAAAAATAATTGAAAATTTTTCATTTTATAGATATACTTCTCATTTTCCTATGAGAAATATTTAAAACATTTTCTTGTCTGTTGTTATACGAAAGGAAGTGTGTAGGGAAACACTTTTCCTCCTGGAGAATTTTTCTCACCAAGCAATTCTCTGTTATACCACCTGAGTATCCTGTAATTTAACTCAATTCTATTACTATTAGAGAAGATAGATACATCTATATAGCTGTATATACAGAGATATATACCTATCTACCATCACATGAAAGAGATTCTTCTTTATGTTCCTATAAAAATGTAGAAGACTTAGGGCTTCCAACTGTCATATGTCTGACTAGATTTATATGTTTAAATGAGTGGGAAAACCCCACTTTGGTCTGAAGTTCAAGTTCAAGCGTTTTGCAATCCACGCTTACAGTAACAAATCAGGTGCTTTGATCTCTATTTGCTATGGTTCCTGTGGGGATACCCTATTATTCAGAACTCTGACTAAGATTCGTCAGGACCAAGTCACCAGATCCCATCCTAAACCATCAGCACAAATAATAGTGATAACAAAGACTTAGGTAGCACTTAAAATGTGCAAGGCATGGTTACTCTAGCACTTCATATATTTAATTCATTTAACTGCTACTAAACCCTATGAAGGTTACAGGTGAAGAAACCAAGGTACAGAGAGTTTAATGGTCACACAGCCAGTTAGTGGTAGGGCTGTACTTCAAAGACTGAGCTCTTAACCTCCACATACTAGCCTACGATTGCATGGAAGTTCATATACCTCAGGCTCATTTTTAGTCTCTATCTAAGGATGTTTATATTATAATTTATCACATAGTTTGATCCCAGTGTCATCTTATAACACAACTCTAAAGAAGACAACTCCAGGATGATATGAGAGTGGGTTTTAAAATGGGCTCTTAAGTCAGTCACATTTTATTTACAAATGCAAGATGTTGGAATCATTTGTAATCTTGAAGTTAACCATATGACATGGAATCTATGGATAATATTTTCACAAGATACAGTAACTTGAGACTATGTAACATGTCAGAATAAAAATTTCTATTAATAATGGTGTATAAAGTTTATATGTAACTGGCTATTTTTTTTTTAAGATTTTATTTATTTATTTCACAGCGGGAGAGAGATCACAAGGAGGCAGAGAGGCAGGCAGAGAGAGAGGGGGAAGCAGGCTCCCCGCTGAGCAGAGAGCCCGATGCGGGCCTCGATCCCAGGACCCTGGGATCATGACCTGAGCTGAAGGCAGCGGCTTTAACCCACTGAGCCACCCAGGCGCCCGTAACTGGCTATTTTTGTAATGCAATGATAAGTCTTATAACCCAGAATCTTGTGGTTTTTGTCTTAGTGTGATTCCCAGTTAGAATCAATAAGTCATGTTCATATTTTGTCTAAATTTTAATAATATGGATAATAATTTATCAGAAAATTTATACTTTGATAAATTTCTATTGAAAGTAACAATGTATTCAGACACAAAATTTGTTCTTATTCTATATAATATGTAATTAGATTTATAAACTCTAGTTGTCAATATATTGATTCGACTTGATCCCATTATAATTTTTTCATGTCATATTTAAATTTATGTAAACCAATACTTGAAATATATAATGTTATACTGATGTGTGTATATGTCATGTAAAGAAAAAGACCAAGGAATACTTTTCCTTGGTAAAATTTTATTAGTTGTGTAAAAAATTATTAGCTGTGTCTTGGTAACTCATTAGATCCCTCAAAAGCCTTCCCACATTTGTTGTATTATTGTTTCCAATGTACTAGTGAGGAAATTGGCCTTAAGATATGCAAGTGTCAGAATTGGCTTTGAAACCTAGATATGACTTCAAAGAAACAACTCTCCAGGACAATCTTGGCAGAGATGTCCTTCAGTCGATGAATGGATAAAGAAGATGTGGCTCATATATACAGTGGAATATTACTAGTCATCAGAAAGGACGAATACCCATCATTTGCATCAACATGGATCGAACTGGAGAGGATTATGCTAAGTGAAATAAGTCAAGCAGAGAAAGACAATTATATGGTTTTACTTAAATGTGGAACAAAAGGAATGGAGCAGAGGACAATAAGAGAAGGAAGGGAAAACTGAAAGGGAAGAAATCAGAGAGGGAAACAAACCGCGAGAGACTCAGGACTTCAGGAAACAAACTGGGGTTACATAGGGGTTGGTGGGATGGGGTAACTGGATGATGGGTATTAAGGAGGGCATGTGTTGTGATGAGCACTGGCTGTTATACACAACTAATAAATTGTTGAATACTAGATCAAAAACTAATAATGTACTATATCCTGGCTAACTGAACATAAAAAAACCTAATAATGTACTATATGTTGGCTAATTGAACATAATAATAATTTAAAAATTTAAAAAGAAGTCCTACTGATTTCCGCAAATTCTAATCCACTAAGGTATTTTTTTAAAAAGCCATTTACAAACCATTAAGGAGCATTATTTTCAATAAGAAAACAATGATATGGAGAAGAGAGATTTTTAATTTTTTCCTCCTAAAGATATAGTTTTCTTCATTTGAAATTTGATGTTTAAGAATACAAAGAGTTTGAAATTAATTTAATGAAAACTAAATTCAACACTTTCCATTCAAAGTATACTAAGTTAAAATATATAAAAGTGCCTGTTTTAAAAGTCTCCATTCAAGTTATTTGTAGCAAACTTTAAAATTATGATCATGGGGGAAAGGAGGAGAGTATTCATTCTTAAAGTTTATTGCGGTTGCTGAAACATGGCTGTCTCAGGTTGCATGTATTACATTGTACCCACTTCCTGTGGTTTCAACGATCAAAAACTGTAACTTAGTAAATATTTTGGTGTGTTAGAAAATTGACACATTCTACAAGAGTTCTACTACCTCAATTTGAGCTTCAATTTGTCTACAGCCAGGATAAAGAGTCTTGCTTGGTAAGCCATGGGGCAGGGCAGAATTCACTGTGTCTGTGTGAAGGGTTCCACAGGGGACGAACTCATCATCAGTGGAAACAGGTGAATTCAGCCAATTCTTTTTCAGGACAAGAGAAATGGGTGATTCTGAGTGCAAGACAATGTGTGTCACCTAGATTTTTTTTTCTCCCTAAATCCCACATAGTCATGTTTGAGTTCTGTGGAGAAGGGTGGATATAGGATAATTGAAGATGAGTTGTTTCATTAAAATCTCTGTAAAACATTGGGGCACAAGCCGCATAGCTTTGTGAACAACACTGTCCCCCACCCCCAAAAACCCACACACACATTACCCCAAACTTCTGTGTAGTAGAAGGTAAAAACAGAGAAGAAAGATTCTCCCAAATGTAAACTTGGAACATCAAGCTATTTTAAAATTTGAATAATAATACAACATCCATTGGCAAAGATGGTGGTTTCCATTAGAACTTTTGATGCCAGATATAAGTGGAAGTACCTATAAGGAGCAAAGTGGTTAGTAAGATCTGTGTTCAATGATCCCAGTTGGATGGCATGAGAAAGAATCTGCCAGAAGAGGAGAAGGAAGCATGGGCATATTTATGAACCTAAATGAAACGTAGCCCAGTGGCCTAACATAAATACACACCTGGGCAGGATTTCAGACATGCTGAGTAGGTGCAGCATAAGCAAGACAAAGCAATGGTATTCTGTAATTCTATTCATGTTCCCAAATTGATGGACCTGGAGGAAGTCTTGACATATACATAGAAATTTGTTATAGAGGGAGATAAATATATATACGTGTGTAATATATTTAACCAGAAAGTAAAGCTCATTATATCAATCATTCAAACATTTTTTTCCTATGGCACATTTTCTCATTAAACTTTTGTCTATACTGGAGATTGATGAGACAAACTGAGATGTGCCATGGGTTCTGAATACATTCAAAACAGGGGTGCCTGGGTCCGTGGTGCTGGGTAGCCAGCTCTTGCTTTCAGCTCAGGTCATGGTCTCAGGGTCATGGGATCAACTCCCATGTTGGGCTCTGTGCTCAGTGAGGAATCTGTTTGAGATTCTTTCTGCCTCTTTCTCTGTTCCCTGCCCCCCCCTAAAATAAATAAATAAATCTTTAAAAATATATTCAAAATAAAAATAAAAATCATATTATGTAAACAGGTAGAATTATGTGCCAGCTTGCCATTTCTATAATAAATATACTTATTCAACAAATTCAATAAATATTCAACAAATATTCATCAAATTCTTGCCAGTAATTACCAGAAATTTTGTCATTGGTTAAGCTATAAAGGACAAATACTCCCTTCCTTCAACTAGCTCATGATCTTAATAGGAAAAATAGATGTGTACACAGACCTGCAAAACGTGGTCAGGGCAAAAAGAGAGATATGCCCAAACTGCAAAAAAGAGCATGGAAGAGAGGTCAGATTATGTAGAGTATGGATAAACAAGGAGGATCAGAAATTTATTTTTTGTTTCATTCAATAATTGTGATATGCTTAAAAGAGAAATGATCATTCATTTTACCAGATCAATGAATAATCACTGAATAAGTAACTGTGGATACATCTTGTATAAATAAAACCATTTTATAGAATTAAAATGGTTTTATTGTGAAACATTAGTCATTTAAAATTTTAAGATTAACCAGGATTATTGAAGGATTGTTATATATGATGTCTTAAAATAGTCGTAGGGAAAATGTAAATTACAGGATTTTTTTAATAATTCCATTTACTCCTGTGGAATTTGAGGTGATGAATATGGAAACACTTCGCTGGGTACAAAGCCCTGAATGATTTTTTTTTTCATTTGATTTTATCTTTCAGTCACTTACTTGTTTTTCCTAGAATCATGAGTGATATAATACATACATTTGCAGAGAAAACTGACATCTGATATTTTTGATAGCTAGGAAATATTATTGTGGTACAGATAAATATATAATTAAATATCTTCATCTACATATAATAAAATTTCAAAGAGAGATCCTGTTAATGGAAATAAAAGTGCTTCTTGAACTGAAAAAAAAACATTAGTTATTTATATTAACATGTATTGCTCAAAGTTTCTCAGAAAGAATAAACATACTTGGTTTATTGTCAGATACTTATAGCTTATGTGACATCGCATAGAAAGCCATGTTTCAAAGAGCCAGATTCCAGCTGTATTTATATATTTAGCAACATATCAATTATAAACCATGCTATTCTGCTAAAAAAATATACCATCATTCCACGGATAAGGACTCTTTAATGAATATCATGAGTCCACTTTCCAGGAAGTCCAATTACCATGTTTAAAAACTTAGACCAGGTCATCTGTAGTCTTTTTTCCTTCTGATCCCTCTCCACTCCCCAAAATAGGAAGGAAATGGATCACAGGCACCTGCTTGAGGTTTTTCCTTCCTAGTTCTTACTAGGAGATTTGAAAGAGAATTGTAGAAGTTCCCAACTGTTATTTTCTATTTTCCTCTTTCTCTTTTTTTTAAAGATGATATTAATTTATTTGAAAGAGAGAGAGAGAGCACAAGCAGGCAGTGGGGCAGAGGGAGACGGAAAAGCAGACCCCCCCACCCCATCTCACCACCAAGCAGGGAGTCTGACACAGGGTCAGGACCGTGGGATCACAACCTGAGCAGAAGACAGATGCTTAATCGACTGAACTACCCAGGTGCTCCACCTCAACTGTTATTTTCAAATTCAGTTCCAGTCACTCCACTTTAGTCAGTTATAATTTGTAAATATCACCAAAACTTTGCTCAGTTATCAAGAAATAAAAATTTTTACACCTGTATCACATATAGATTCAAAAAAGAATCAAAGCATAATTTATTTTCGAATCAGCATTATGTAAATGATTTCTACTAGAAAAAATACTCATAACTCTAAATATTTTATTTTGTTAGCATACTGGATTATTTTTATAATTGCTCTTACTGACATTTAGGGAATTATGATACAGATTCAATGAGTTGGAAAGAACTATTGGTTCTAAATGTCTAATAAGAAAAAGCACTATTCATAAAACCTCTGAATTTTTTTTCATCTCTGCTTTTTTGCATTTTTGGAAAGTACACCAAGATTTTGTAGAGTAATAAGGATGAATCTCATAAAATGATATCTACAGGGCTTATGTGAACTTAAGGTACATTATAAGTTATAAATAAGAGGTCTTAAAATTTAGATAAATAAAATGAAGAACTAAATAATTTCTGTAACATATCATTAAACAAAAATGTGTAGTGATTGATCTTGGGAACAGAATGAAAAGAGTTTGTAATTTAGGCAGCAATTTGATTATGTAGAATATCAGTTAAAAAAGGAGGATCGGAATTTTATTTTTTGTTTCATTCAATGGTTATGATATGCTTAAAAAATAAATGACCATTCATTTTACCAGATCACTGAATAATCACTAAATAGGGGATTGTGGATACATCTTGTTTATAGAATTGAAACGGTTTTATTGTGAAACATTAGTCATTTAAGATTTTAAGAAAAACCAGGATTATTGAAGAATTATTATATATGATGTCTTAAAACAGTCTTAGGTAAAATGTAAATTACAGGATTTTTTTTTTAATAATTCCATTTACTCATGTGGAATTTGAGGTGATGAATATGGAAACACTTTGCTGGCTATGAAGCCCTGAACAAATTTTTTTTTCCACATGATTTTGTCTTTCAGTCGCATACTTGTTGTTTTTCCTAGAATCATGAGTAGTATAGCACATACATTTGCAGAGAAAACTGACATCTGATATTTTTTTATTATTATTATTTGCCCCAGTGGTACAGGTCTGTGAATCATCAGGCTTACCCCTTTCACAGCACTCACCATAGCACAAACCCTCCCCAATGTCCATAACCCAGTCACCTTATCCCTACCCTCCCACCCCCCAGTAACCCTCAGTTTGTTTCATGAGGTTAAGAGTCTCGTATGGTTTGTCTCCTTCCCAATCCCAACTTGTTTCATTTTTTCCCTCCCTACCCCACATGACCTCCTGCCCTGACCCTCAAATTCCTCATATCAGAGAGATCATATGATAATTATTTCTCTGATTGACTTATTTTGCTTAGCATAATATCTTCTAGTTCCATCCACGTCATTGCAAATGGCAAGATTTCATTTCTTTTGATGGCTGCATAGTATTCCATTGTATATATATATATATATATACCACATCTTCTTTATCCATTCATCTGTTGATGGACATCTAGTTTCTTTCCATAGTTTGTCTATTGTGGACCTTGCTGCTATAAATATTTGGGTGCATGTGCCTCTAAGGATCACTACCTTTCTATCTTTAGGGTAAATACCCAATAGTGCAATTGCTGGGTTGTAGGGTAGCTCTATTTTCAACTTTTTGAGGAATCTCCATCCTGCTTTCCAGAGTGGCTGCACCAGCTTGCATTCCCACCAACAGTGTAGGAGGGTTCCCCTTTCTCTGCATCCTTGCCACCACCTCTCAATTCCTGGCTTGATAATTTTGGCCATTCTGACTGGTGTGAGGTGGTGTCTCACTGTGGTTTTGATTTGTATTTCCTTGATGACGAGTGATGTTGAGCACTTTCTTATGTGTCTGTTGGCCATTTGGATGTCTTCTTTGGAGAAATGTCTGTTCATGCCTTCTGCCCATTTCTTGACAGGGTTATTTATTCTTGGGTGTTGAGTTTGATAAGTTCTTTATAGATTTTGGATACAAGCCCTTTATCTGACATGATATCTGATATTTTTGAGAGCTAGGAAATATTTCCGAAATATTATCCATAGAGATAAATATATAATTAAATATCTATATCTACATATAATAAAATTTCGGAGAGATCTAATTAAAACAATATAAATAAAAATGCTTCTTGAACTGAAAAAAGGAAACATTAGTCATTTATATTAGCATGTATTACTCAAAGTTTCTCAGAAAGAATAAACATACTTGGTTTATTGTCTCATCTTCCACAATTCAGAATTACTTCATTTTTAAGACATTCACCTTCCCTAAGATGCTATTCAAAACTATTTGTATATCTAAGATTGTCTAGAAAAATTTTTGTTCACAATTCTATGATCTATAAATAATGATGAATGAATATTGAGTATTTGTTTTCAATTATCCTGAAATTTTTAACTTTTTATTTTGGAACATAAACTCTTAATAAATAAACAATAGTAAAGTGAACTCCCAATGTCCCCATCACATAGCCTCAATATATATTAATGCATGGAAGATCTTGTTTTATCTGTACCTTCATCATTAATTGAAGTAAATGCCTGGCATCATATCATTTAATCCATAAATGTTTAATATTTATCTCTAAAATATAGGAATTTATTTTTAAAACAATTATGTGGGAGAATGAGTTATTGTTTTCATGTCTTCACTTCTCTTCTGTTACAGAATTATATGTTCTTGATCTTTCCATGTGACTTTGCTGTTCCTTCCCTGCAGACAGAATTTATGTCCCTACCTGTGGATACTGGACTTCGTTATGAAAATAGTATATAATACTAGTGACATGAGATGACACCAGCAGAGACTACACAGGGCTGTGTGATTAAGTTTGGTCTGTGTGCTCCTGCCATCTAACATTAAAAGAACATGTAATCAAAGGAGGCTAAGAAACTCATTCAACACAGGCAGAAGTGGAACCACCAGTACAATGAAAATAGTTGGAGGGAAAAAAATAGTTGGGGGGAAAGAGAAACATGTATTTGTTGAGATTTGAGATTTAGATATAATTATTGCATCTGAAATTTCTTAAATTTCTCCAATGTCATCATATATTAAATATCCAAGTTTAAAAATTCCTAATTCTTTGAAAAATGTGATATATATTACAAAATATATAATATATGTAATAATTGTATATTGTCCATGTATTTATGTATGCAAATATATGTGCAATACAGTGGGTGTGTATAAACCAAATTCTTTTTTCCATTTTTCAAATTAGAATTACACATTATACTTGGTTAATGTATCTAAAATTTCTAGGTATCTTCTCCATTTCTTTTATTTTATTATAATTTACTTGTTAATAAATTGTTTTCCCTGTAGATTTTGCTGTGGTCTGAATTTTTCTTTTTTCTTTTTTTTTAAGATTTTATTTATTTATTTATTTGACAGAGAGAGAGATTACAAGCAGGCAGAGGCAGGCAGAGAGAGAGAGTGGAGGAAGCAGGCTCCCTGCTCAGCAGGGCTGATCCCAGGACCCTGAGATCATGACCCAAGCCAAAGGCAAAGGCTTTCACCCACTGAGCCACCCAGGGGCCCCTGAATTTTTCTGATTATGTCCCTGTGACTGTCACTTAACATGTTCCTCTGATTAATGGATTTTGAATCTGAAGTCTCACTCAGTTTCATGGTCACTTTTACTTGGTTGCTTTAGTAAGATGACTTCAAAGATGCTGTTGTGTTCTTTCATCAGGAGATACATAATCTCTAGTTCCCTCCATTTTGTAATGCTAGAAACCATTAACAATGAATGAATTGATTCATGAATTCTTTGGAGAATTGAAATACGGCAATATCTTAAATCTAATATTCCTTCTTTACTTATTAACTGTAATACTCCTATGAAGAGGCATTTTACATATCTATTCTTTCCCAGGGGTAAACATAAAAATATTGTAATATATTATTTTTGCTATATGTAGAAGAAAAGGGATAAATGCTTGTTTTTTCCCTTCATTTAGCAGGGTTTCTTTTTTTAGAATTTTATTTATTTATTTGACAGAGAGAGATACAGTGAGAGAAGGAACACAAGCAGGAGGAATGAGAGAGGGAGGAATTAGATTTAGTCTGAAATGCTTTATAGGACAGAACTTGTCCAGTGATTAAGACAGAGTTGAATGTTCAGTTCCAGATAAGAATAAACCTTCTACCCTATGAGTATCTGAAAATTGGATGAGCTGCCTTGAGGTGTAATGTGTTCCCCATCACTGGCTGTGCCTTGTGTTGTTGGAGTTCCCTCTTACTTAGAGAGGCTATAACTGTAAGTACTGCTCCAAGCATAACAGAAACCTGGAAAAAAAAATAATCCCAACTTTCAGGCACCTGAGGTTAGTTTAGACAGTCACACCAAAACAAAAACAAAACAAACAAACAAAAACAACTACAAAAGAAACAAAAACCCAACCTCTAGTCTGTACTGAAACTACCCTCTCTTGTGATCAAATTGCCATTGTTCAGGATTCTTTAAACCATTTAAAATTATACAGATGTAATATCATCTAACATTTAGAGTGCTTACTGTTTTCAAGATCTAATGATTCTAATAGCTCCACCTGAATTAAATTATATAACCCTCCTAACAAATTCATAAAGTACAAATAATTATCATTTTACGGATGAGGACATCAAGGTGCATCAAGGGTAAATAACCTGTCAAGTGTTACAAAGTTAGTAAATGAAGGAGAAGGGATTTGAACCTAAATAGTCTGACTCCAGAATCTGCACTCTTATTATGCAATGGAAGTGATGATGATAATAATAGAATTAATATTAGCTACCAAGATCCAACTGTCTTCTAATTTTGTGGAGCTAAATCTTATACCACCCCCATGATATTCATCATCTTTAATCTTACCCATAACTCTAGGAAATACAGCTTAGGAGACTAAGCCATGGCACAGTTACGTATCTTGTTTTCACAAAATTTTTTTTTAAAGATTTTATTTATTTATTTGACACAGAGAGAGAGAGATCACAAGTAGGCAGAGAGGCAGGCAGAGAGAGAGGAGGAAGCAGGCTCCCCGCTGAGCAGGGAGCCCGATGCGGGCCTCGATCCCAGGACCCTGAGATCATGACCTGAGCTGAAGGCAGAGGCTTTAACCCACTGAGCCACCCAGGCGCCCGTTTTCACAAATTATAACTGGATCAAGGATTTGAGCCCAGGAGTGTGGTTCTAAAATCTCTGTCCTGGGGTGTCTGGGTGGCTCAGTTGGTTGGGGTCTGACTCTTGATTTTGGCTCAAGTCATGATCTCAGGGTCATGAGATGGAGTCCCAAATTTAGCTCTAGGCTCAGTACAGAGTCTGCTTGTCCTTCTGCCTATGCTCCTCTCCTTCTCTCTCTCTCTCTCTCTCTCTCTCTCTCTTGCTCTCAAATAAATAAATAAATAAGCAAGTAAATAAAATCTTTTAAAAATAAAATCTCTGTCCTTAAATACCATGCTTTCCATATAATTTCATGTAGCTATGGTCTATCCACCCCATTAATTATTCTCTTCTGGTGTGATTTGACTCTATTTTTTTTTCAAGATTTTATTTATTTATTTATTTGAGAGAGAGAGTGAGCAAGAGAGAGAGCATGAGCAGAGCTCAATTCCAGTATCCTGGGAATCCTGACCTGAGCCAAAGGCAAACACTTAACTGAGCCACCCAGGCACCACTAAACTCCATTTCCAATCTCTCTCTCCCTCTCTCTCTCTCTCTCTCTCTCTCTCTCTCTCTCTTTTCTAGAAAAACCTGCCTTCAGATAGCCATTCATGTCAGTGTGACAGACAGGCAGCCTCAAAGCAAATCAGCACATACTGACTTAAGAGGTGATTCTGCTTCATAGGCTTAGTCACACCAACCTGCTCTGGTTCTCCTTTAAGCAACCTTGTACCAGCTACTGTACCTCATCACCTTTCAGGGAAAGTTATTTGAATTTACCACAGTACAAAACTCTTACCTGAAGGAAAAACAAAGAGGGTGTGAGATTTTAGGCATGAATTAATTTCTTACTTTATTTTCCCAACACCACAGAATTTATTATAGGCTGATGTTTAGATAATTTATTTTATGTAAATCTAGCTCATGCTGCAAAATCCATTTTCACTGCTACCTTATTACAACTTGATGCTACTTATGTCCCATCATTTTTTTCTTTACATCATTAGTACTCTGCTTTTAATAGCTCATGCTTAGTCAAGCTGATTTAAAGTTTCACTGTCCAGATGTTGCATTTCACAAAAAATAGTAAAAGAAAATAGAGTTCTCATTTCTCTCCTAGTGTAACTTTAGAGGCTGAAGTGCTGATGGCTCATGCAGAATGTGCAGAGTCCGTTAGAGACTCTGGTGGCCAGGACAACCATTAGCCATGCTAAGTACATTAATAAGGAGTAGTGTGGGTAAATGTTTCTGTTTTCCCTTTTAATATTTGTCTTTTACTGAAAAGTGATGTTGAGGGGCATGTGGGTAGCTCAGTCAGTTGAGTATCCAGCTCTTGATCTCAGCTCAGGTCTTGATCTCTGGGCCATGAGTTGAAGCCCTGCACTGAGCTCCATACCGGGCATGAAGCTTACTTAAAAAAAAAAAAAAAAAAGTGATGTTGAGTAATAATCTGTTGTCAACAGAATCTTTCTTCCTGATTTTCTTTGCTACATTAACTCTTCTAGGTCAGAACTAATGACTTTCTCATGACCCTAACTTTCCTGGATTTGTTTACTCAAGGCAACTGAACAGGTCATTTCCACACATATCTTAGAGTCTCAATAATGAAAACTGTCTCAATTGACAGCACCAAATGTTATGAATGAAATAGATAAGGAATATAAAAAAATGTGACTATACAAACACATTTTTATACCATCTGTGCTACTAGATGAAGTGATGCCACAGGCAATGCTATTCAAAGTGGAATACAAATGAAAGTTGAATCATACGACATTTTGCAACACATTTTCCTTCCTTGGAAATGCCTTAGTCCAATATTAAAATTAATTTGCATTCTTTAAAAACAAACAGACTGGCATAGGCAACAGCATATTATACTGGATAAGGATAAGAAGTCACCTTGTGATTCATAATTTTATCTTGACCAACACACACACACACACACACACCATCTTGTGAAAATCAAGAATTGCTATATTTCTTTTTGTTAGTTTATATGTCATATATCTCAATTTCTATATTATTACATAAGCCCAATGATCAACCTTAAAACAGCCAGTTATTTTACCAGGAAAATGCATTTATTTGAGTATAACAGAGGAATTGCAACTGGCGACAAGTAAGCTATGACAAACCATAGGCAAGTCTGGAGATCAAATGAGAGGAACATTACTTTATATAGAAAAGGTGGAAGTTGGGAGGGACTACTTTGGGGGAAAAAAGTCTACTGGAGGAAAGCAAAAGTTCAGAGTACTGATGGTTTTTCATTGGCTGAATTACGGTATTTTCTTATTGGCTGAGCTTGTTGCTGGGTAAGAAGAAATTCTTCCCTCCTCTTGCTGGACTAATAAAATAGGCTTCTTCTCTTTGGAAATGCAAGGTATAGTCTCTTGTTGTAGTCTGCAATTCTGCAATTAATAAGGAGGAGTGGCTGAAGGTGAGTTTCCCTTTATGGCTTCCTGACTCCATTTTAAAGGAGTTTTTCTTCATGCAGTTTCACAAAACTAAATCAGTTGTTACATACATTAAAAATTCTACTTGTAGAAGCCATACCAAGAGAATAGCTAACAGTGACTCATAGACTGGGGCTCAGATTCCAGATACAAGCTAAGTCACAATATTGAAGGAAAAACAAGTGTTGGAAAACTAATAAGGGTCAGAAACCAAAGGCAAGCATTTTATTATGAGTCAGGGAGCACTGTCCCTTCTGTAGGTACCCCAGGATTCAGAAAACAGGCAGAAGTCAGACAGCTCCTATATAGGGTCTGAGGATGTTAACTTCAAATCCTGGTTTAGTCATATATACCTACATAGCCAGAGGCAAGTGATTAAATCTCTCTCAAGCTCATACTCCTCATATTATATAGGAATCACAACTTTGTTTTGCAGGTCATTCTGCAAAAAATTAAGTGAGTAAATGAGTATTAAGTGCAGACATATAATAGAAACTCAGCAATAGGTATTTTCTCTAACCAAGATCAAAACAGAAGAAAAATTAGTACAAACTGAAATAGTAACTTGCACATCAGCAATATATCATGGGGTATTCTACAATCTCTAGATTACTCGTAACCAATCCAAACAACTGAGATGCTCCCAGTAGCTTGCATGGTCTAAGAGAAGAATTTCATTAGTGAGGCCTGGTGGAGGGTGATGCCTATGAAGGGAATGGGTATGGCTTGTTGATTCTGTACTTTGTTTTTACTAGCCAAAAGACTGTTCACAACTCCGGAGGCAGACCTGTTAGTCAAGGATGAGATTCTTTTTTATTTTTAAAGATTTTATTTATTTACTTGAGAGAGAGCAAGAGTGAGAGAGAAAAAGAGAGAGAGAGCACAGAGGAGAAGGAGACTCCCCATTGAGCAGAGGCCCAATCCCAGTACCCCAAGATCATGACCTGAGCCGAAGGCAGACACTTAACCAACTGAGCCACCCAGGTGCCCCAAGGATTAGGTTCTAAAAGTAACCAACATACTCAAAGTCAAGTCGAAGGCAGAGCTCAAACTGAAAGAGTGGTTCTTAAGGCATCTCTACATAGAGAACTATAAACTATGATCTGTTTTAAAAGAATCACAGACCCACAAAAGTTTAGAAATAAA
Source organism: Ailurus styani (assembly GCA_002007465.1). Classification (NCBI taxonomy): domain Eukaryota; kingdom Metazoa; phylum Chordata; class Mammalia; order Carnivora; family Ailuridae; genus Ailurus; species Ailurus styani. The sequence goes on along the minus strand of LNAC01000071.1, from coordinate 5,114,334 downwards.
ATTTACTGTAATAATCACTCAATTCCAAAAATAAATATCCATACAACCAAAGGCAATATGTTTGATTAAAATATAAATGATCACTTTAAAACATAAACTTGAATAACTAAAAATTACTTAGGATTTAAAAGAACTAAAGAAGTTAAGTGCCTTCTCACTACAAATTGTTAAGACTCTTTGCCATAACTAAAGCTATGTCTTCTCTTGTGTTCTCTCCTCTGATGAACTTTTATTTTAATTCAGATATCAATTTCAGGATTTAAACTGAAAGACTTTGCTTTGCTAATGAGAAATTTGCTGTCACTGAGATAAATTCAGAAACCTTGTATTCAGAGTAAGTCTAGATATGACTCCTGATACTACTGACTTAATCAGCAACAAGAGCTCTGCAGCTGTAACAGAAACTTCCTCTTATAGATAAAAATTTGCAGCTTCAGCCCCAGCCCTAGGTTCAGCCTTAAACCCAGAAACCCCTTAGGAAAAGACCACACCCAGGCCCCAGCCCTAGGCAGTCTTCTATCTAGGTCCAGAGCCAATCCAGAATTAGGCATAATCCCAAACCCAGATTTAGGATTAAGTTTTCTTTTTAAAAAGATTTTATTTATTTATTTGACAGAGAGAGAGAGATTACAAGTAGGCAGAGAGGCAGGGAGAGAGAGGAGGAAGCTGGCTCCCAGCTGAGCAGGCAGCCGGACTCAGAGCTTGATCCCAGGACCCTAAGATCATGACCTGGGCCGAAGGCAGAGGCTTTAACCCACTGAGCCACCCAGGCAACCCTAGGAATAAGCTTTGTCCTAGCCCCAGCTTCAGGCCCCAAGTCTAGTTTAGGACCCAGACCCAGGTCCAGGCCCAGACCAGGCCTAGTCCCTGATCCACAGGCCTACCACAGACCCAAACACAGACATGGGCTCCGCAGACTGGCTCCTGAGCTCTTATCTCTTTTCTTTTTTTTTTTTTTTTTTTTTTTTTTTTTTTTTTTTTTTTTTTTTTTTTTTAAGATTTTATTTATTTTGACAGAGAGAGATTACAAGTAGGCAGACAGGCAGGCGGAGAGAGAGGGGGAAGCAGGCTCCCTGCTGAGCAGAGAGCCCGATGCGGGCCTCGATCCCAGGACCCTGAGATCATGACCTGAGCCGAAAGCAGAGGCTTTAACCCACTGAGCCACCCAGGCGCCCTCTTATCTCTTTTCTTTGCCCTATTGCCTGAGGATTAACATCTATGCTAAGGCAAACATTGTCTGTTTTAAAATAATGGAATGATATGAAGAAGGATAATAATAGAGTTATATTTATTTATTTTTTAAATCCAATGAAAATCAAGCAAATTTTTAATTTTGTGTAAAATTTTTAAGAAGGTACACTGGTATTTTTTTGTTGTTTTGTTTTTGTTTCATTTTGCATTTGAAAACTCCATAATTAAACTTTCCTAACAGGTGCTTAAATATTTTCAATATTTTTGTTCAGTGTGCCATCTGACTCACTATATAAGCTACGGTTAGTTTTGTGAACCTGGCCACCCAGAGTATAAAGTTGATATCACTCTAGTGGCACTGATTTCTGTTTGGCTTTCTTTATTACACAGAACTCTAGGGTCAATGGAAGAGGGGGCGGGGCGAAAGTTCCCATTCCCAGGCACAGACAAACCTCTAAGATCTAGTCCTAAATCCTGTGAGGATCCCTTTCCTAGTGATAGATTAAATTTCTGTCTTTTTTGAATGAGAAAACTACCTTTACATCATCATGCTTTCTTCCTTTTAAGATTGCTCATCTGAAAGCTTGGTGGTCTTTGCATTTTAGGAATTTGTTCCTTAAATACCTCTTATTTTTCATAACCCTGGCTTTTGTGCTTATAAGATTTATGATTTAAATTTAAGATATTTTTCTTATTTATGTAATAAGGATTTTAAAAATCATATGTAGGAACAAACTGACAATTTGTTTTGAACTCTATCTATTCCACTTCTGTAGCAATAGATGCCCAGAATCCATTATTAGGGCATTGAACCCATTTGGGAAGGTGGTAGAAAGTTTCAGATATCACCCCAATATTCATTCTACCACATTTCTTCCTCTATGCCCTCTTCAAATACTACTTACTTTAGTCCATCTTTAATACTTTCTTAGAGTTTGGAAACTATTGTCTTTGTTCAGAACCCATTTCTTCAAAACATCTCCATGACTGGGCAAGATTTTGTGGATCTTTGAAAGATGTCTCACCTCCATCCACTGTCTATTTATTTAGAAGGCCTATAAGATTTTTCTTTCTTTGGGTGAGTAGCCAATTCCAGATTGTTTTCCTTCCCTTCTCTTTCCTTGAGGGGATAACATAAATTATACGTAAGAGGAGATTCAGTACACACTGGCCTACACTGAAGGGTAGTTCTTCTGCTTACTTTCTCTCAGTCCTATGCTGGGGTTTACTGCTCTTTGTTCATCAAGCTGAAGCCCACTTATACCTCCTATCATAGCATCCTCATCCCCCTCTACTTTCACTGCCATGTCTACGGTCACTTCCCATCCTGCTTATCCTACCTGTTAAGGTCTGTTCAAATTCTCGATCAGCTCTCTTGTCCCCCTTCTCAAAGACACCAAAAACTCTTCTGCACTAATCCAAAGCTGTGAGAGACTTAGGATAGGATATCTGTGGCCGTCTCCAATGAAACGTGTGCTTCTACTCTTCTATTGTGAGGCAATGGTGACTTTGGTTGGGAACAGGGACACTGAGCAGACTTAACTTTGAGACTTGCACTCATTCAGGCTTCATAGAAAACTTGTCTCACATCCATGTTATGACTTGCAGGAAGGAAAGAATGGAGAATACAAAGGTCTTTCTTTTTAAGAACAAAGCATGTATTGCTTCCACTCCTTTCCATTGGCTAGAACTCAGTCCCACCTTCATTCTTGGCTACAAGATGAGAAATATAGTCTCTAGTTGGTAGCCAAGGGCCAAGCTAAAACTCAGGAGGTTTTATCACTAAAAAAGGTAAGGGAGATTTGCTGTAATGGGACAAATAATATTTTTGGCATCAGCTGTTGTTACTGGCAACTGAAACCCGAGGGTATCCTTCCTGTTCCAGTCACCAAGAAGGGGTCTTTGATTGGAGACAACTCAAGTGCAGTATTTCTCAACCTTGGCACTATCGATAGTTTGGACCAGATAATTTATTTTTTTTTTATTTTTTTTTTTTTTTGTAGAGGGATGGGGAGTGAGGCTGTTCTGGCATGTTTAGCAGCATCTCTGGCCTCTCTACCTACTAGATAGTAGTAGTGCCCGCCTCTCCCCCCGCCACCCCCTCGTGGTGACAAACAAAAATGTCTCCAGGTATTGCGGTATATGCCCTTGGAGCAAACCAGTTCTTACTGAGAATCACTACTCCAGCTGTAACATGCTACCTCAGAAAGCCTCCTCTTTTAATGCATGTTCCCTTTGTTTTCAGTTGAGCTATCCCTGCGTGTCAGAACTTTTAACAGGAGTCAAGTTAATCCTATTCCTTGATTATTTTCACTGCATTAACAAATATCTATTAAGGACATACTAAATACAAAATTATAGACCTCATGCTGATTGACGGGCAAATGTGGAGATGAATTAGGAACTCTGTCCTCAGAGCTGCCTTGTCCTATAAGGAAGATAATATATGTAAACTATTACATAGGCTAAAAGATAAATAATAACAATAACACATCACAGAAAGTGAGTCATGCCCTCATTTTACACACTTCTTTAGAATGTGCCGCTGTCCATGTAGCTGAGATGGCAATTTTTATTTTGGTTGCTCTCAGGATGACTGAGTTATCACCTGAACCTTGTGTTTTCTCTACATGATGACCTTAAGATGTCCTTCTATGACCTTCTAGAGACTGGTCTCATTACTTTAGATGTTCCCTCCTTACTTGCATTAGAAATTGATTCAGGAAAAGGAAAATGATGTTGTTGACTGAAGATCCACTTAAGACTATAGTACTTCATATTTTAGTCTGGGATCCTTTGGTTGCAAGTTATAGCAATTCATCAAAGTACTCCAAGAAAAAACAGAGAAACTTATCAAAAGGTTATAGAGTTATTTCTATCTTATTATTTCCACCTTCCCAGAGGAAGGAAATATATTCAGATTTTATGAGAAATCATTCTAGTATTCTACCTATAAAGGCTGGGAGAGGACTGGTTTTGTCAGCTTTCATCAAGTTTAGCACTGATGAATCTAGTATTTATCTTCAGAATATGGAGACAATATGTATCTCTTGACCTGAGCTTTGAAACATGAGCTGTAATTGTAAGAGAACATGAAAATTGTCATAAAATATGCTTTCCTTACTAGTCTGTTTCCTTCACTAGGATGAATTGATCTTTAAAATCTAAAATAAATCTCATGTAGTAAGAGGACAATTCTTGTAACTGGTTATGTCGATGTTAACTATTATAAGAAAATTTCATTTCCATTTTACTTTTTATCACTTAAAAACCTAATTAGCATGCTTCCACTAATTTTATTTAACTTGTTAGATGAGTAAGTGAGGCTAGTACAAAATTTATATTGAAGAAGATTTACATCAAAAATTAACCAAAGAATTTACACCAAAGTGCAATTTATTAAAGATCTACTCTCTTTTAGGTATCCCAGTTTCTGAGTTCTTTTCTTCTCTTCTTGATTTTTATACCTTGGAGAATTTGATTTGGGAGGTATAGTAGACATGAAATCATCCTTTTCCACTCTGCCCTACTCACCCTTAATAAATCTTCTAAATCTCTCTGATCAGAGACTGCTTCCAGGGAAACTTCTAAATGGGCAAACCCCACAAAACTCCATCTCCTTGGCCACAGAAGATGGAACTAAGGTTTATTGTTTGACCCAATCAGTTTCTTTCTCAAAGGAAGTTCTAGTAGTAGTAGACCAAACAAGGATAATAATCATATATTAAAAATGTTTGTTATGTGATCTGCAGAGAAAACAATTTCAGGCTACAGGATAGAGCATAGTAAGAGAGTTCTTAGGAGATCAAGCATATGACTCCAGAGGTCCAAATGCATACGTGAATGTAATGGTTTAAGCTGCTTCTGACCCAGAAGACTGCGTTGATGAAAAGCTTGCTGAATTAGTCCATATTGGCAAAGATATAAGAAGAAGCAAGAGCAGTGCAGGCTTTATTAGCCTGGCAAGGTCATGTGAGTTACCTATCCATCAAGGAATGTTAAGTTTGAGCCATTTCTCCAGCCCCCTGTCTGGAGGGCTTTATAACCCCAGGAGCAGGTTGGAGCTGTGACGTGGTTGGAAAAAGCCTGCTGGAAGCACATGACACATATTAGACAACTACAGTGGGGCCATTCCTATAAGTCCTCCAAAGAACCCATACTTGCATCCATGCAGGCCACTATTAGAGGCTTGCCTCCTGTAGAGGTAAAGCCCAGGGACTGCAGCAGGATGAATTATGCAAAAAAGATCCTTGCTTCTTTCTCCTAATTCCATCTCTCCACAATCTGATTTTAGAGGAGTCTGAAGCACAAGAGGAAAGAGATTATGGTCATAAGTCAGGAAAGGCTTTGAATTAGGATTTTCAGTGACATTTTCACTTAGTTTGGTCTAAAATTTTAATATTTGAAAGTGATTATTAATTATTGCAGTAATATGTTCTAATAACAGAACATGGCTATACTTACCCAAATGATTGTTGAGACTAGCAGATGTCAGAAGACCCAAAGAAGTCATTTTCAACATGGCTTAGCTAGTGTTTCCAAATGAGAGAAATCTGATGTTTAGACAATTTCGATTTCAGTGACTCCTCAGAATGCACACAATAGATGGAGAGAATAATAGGAAGGTTATCTGATAGGAATATGCTATTCTATAGAATGAGAATTGGTTATTGGAAAGGGGTACAGTGTAGAACATTGTTATGAGATACTTGACCCTTTAAGAAATATGGTTAAAAAGCCATCAGACCACATTCAAGACCTTGTAACCATCACAGTACTAAGTTTTGGAATCCACATGAGTCTTGAGAAATCTAGAAAGATTAAAAATAGATATTAACTGTGATAAAGTAAACAAATGGACTAAATGTGACCAATATACCTTGATGTTAGTATGTCCTGGGCTTTCTGGCAGAGACAATGTTTCTCACTGTGAAACAATGGCTATTTCAAGGCTGAAGGACATGCAAGTTTAGTACTAATTTGTCCAGAGGGAATTTTTTACTGTCTGAAAGAGCACATCAGGACTTCTCCAACACCATCTGTCTACCAGTGACTGATATGGGATAGCATTTAAGGTGTTGGAATATTTAGATAAGATGATTGTTCTTGGAAAGGCTTTGGGGAGATGAAAACTGAATCCTTAATGTTAGACTATCTCAAGGAGGCAGAATAGAAAATGTTCCCTAGGAAGTATGAGTTCTGCTATGTCTAGGCCTCTGCTAATTATGTAACAGTTTTTCATAGTTTCTCATTGTGGGAAATTTTCCCCTATCTGCTATCTTCCACTCAATAGATTTAGAAAAGTAAAGATGCATTGAAAATGCAGCTGGTGTTTAAAGCTGTCAGTCAAAGATTACACCTGGATCCCACGTCTCTTACTGATTTGACTTGTGAGCATTTGGTTAGCACTAAGCTCCCTCCCATCTGTGGGATGCTTACAGCAAGCTGTGTGAGAGAGAAGACTGACCCAGTCACCTCCAGTAAAACCCAGAACAGTGATCTAAACCCTAGGCCAGTGATTTTCAACTTTGGCTGATTACAAGAACCACTTAGATTTTTTTAAAATTCAGAAATTCAAATTCAAGTAATGTTTTTCTTTTAAAAGTTCCCTGGGTAACTTTAATATTTTGCCAGGGTGGAGAACCTCTGTCTTAATCAAAATATCTCTGTTTTAATTGTACCAATTTTAATAAGTGTTATATCATTCATTGAGGCTGACATATAGGTCTTATGAATGGTATTATAGTTTTAAAAATTAAATCTCTGGATAAAGAAAACTGTGGCATTTGCTAGACTATAGCTCAAAGCCCAATTCCCCATCCATAAACTAGATTTTTAGCATTGAAGTGGGTTACATGGTTAAATTTAAGGTTTATCTATTTGGAGGGTCTTTCAAGAGTAGACTTTTAAAAATTTCTCAATTATGTCTTTCCTTGTCATAAACTCAATGGGATGATCTATTTTAAGTTTAGCTGGCCACAAGAGTGTGATTTAATCACTTGTCACTGGCCAGCCTTCAGCCAGAGAAGCAAATGTTCTGTACGGCAGTCTTCACTCTCAGACTGCAGACACTCTCCACTTGGGGTATAAATTGGACAGCCTCTTAAAGCTGGGGTGGGCAGAGACATAATTGATATGTGGGGCTTTCACCAGAGATTGCCCCAACAGAAGCTGAGAAATACACATTTAAATCTAGTCTCTCTCTAGATGGAAAGAAAAGACTGATAGAGAGACCCTTTGGATAGTTTGGGAGGTTCAGAGGAGAGTGGAATGAGAAATATGAGCACTCCTGGCTGGATAGCTCTAGAAGGATGAGAATCCTATTCTAAGGGTGGAAGAAATTATTAATGGTATGTGACATAGTGTGCTGATGCCTAGTACATGGGCTATGGAAGCAGTTCGTATTGCTTTAGAAATACTGCTCCCTTGTGCTGAAAGTGATGCATGATGACTTCAGTGCTCTACGGAGGAAACATGCCAGAGCCAGTCAGAAGGCACGATTTGGCTTCACTATGGGAGAAGTTGTTTACACAAAATGTGACTCCTTCCCCTGAGAAAAATACCACCCAGCAAGTCAGCCTATCTAGAAAAGCCACCACAACATATAATCAGTATGCATTAATTTTCTGTCTTTAGTACCAGAAAGACAAAATCTGGACAATGTTCTCCAAGCAATGAACCATATTATTACTGCTATATCCAGGAAATCCAACCTGAAATTTCCCCATCCCATTCAGGGGAGGTGTTTTTTGTTTTGTTTTGCTTTGTTTTGTTTTTGTTTTTGTTTTGTCAATTAATCTGGGCGTATTTTTCACTTGGTGAAGATGTAAACGTCCTTAGGTTCCCAAAGAGATCCACAACCAAAGAGATTTAACAAAATTTTATTAATCATATGAGGAATTCTCCAAAAGGCCAAAAAGGCAATTGATTTCCAAGTCAGGACATCCAATGTCACTAAGAATGTTGCTACTGGATTCCTTCTTTGCTCTCTAATGGTACCCATCTACCTCTCACTATGGATTGCTTCTCCTACACTGAAGGAGAAACTAAAAAAGACTTGTCTAATGGTTCTCATATTGGCTCATCATAGCGTTGAGATAGAAAAAAAAATTTCAAGATGCCCAGTGCAAAGCCTTGCCACCGAGTCGAGTTTTGGATACACATAAAATAATTAATGGGTAGAATCGAACCCCATGTCTGGAAGTACGTAAGTTGTGATTCATCCTATATATATAGTACAGCCAGAAACTGAGAGACGAGGGGTGGATCTATTTAAGGGGATCTTAAAAGCAACCTACAAATCAGGAAGCTGCAGGGAAGAAGTTCCACAGCCCCACTCTCACCTGCAAGCTCAGGAAATACACATAAAACCCATGACAAAACTTGATGATCGCTTATCTAACTTCGGAAAATTGTCTACTTGTGCTACCCAGTTTCTAACTGTGGGCTCCCCAGGACTGTGGGGCTATCTTAATATTTTGCATATCAGTAGAACTTATTACTGGTTCCTACACAAAGGAGGTGCTTGAAGTATTTGTTGAATATTTCTTCTCTCCTACTGATGAAGGCATCGATATCTTTATTGAGTTAGGACAATTTAAAATGTTTCTCAGATAAATAGTTTCAAAATCTCCAATTTTGAATAAAACGTCATCATTATAAATGATGTGGCTGGGCATTATATTGGCATTTTTTTCTGTCTCTGTTTCTGCTGAGCTCCCTCAGCGGACATTTTCAGAATGAAACAGCAGAAGGCAAGAACTTGTAGTTTCCAAAGTGAGGCTGAACACTCTATCCAGAACCAGTATAGGAGGGGCCAAAGACTGAACTATTGACCCTGAGCTTCCCACCCACCGTGGCAGTACCAAAGACTTGGGGTCCAAAAAGTCAGGGAGTTAGAGGGACAACTGCTATGTTGACAATTATCTGGAAGAGGAGGTCTTTCTGGAGTATACAGAGAGCCTAGATGGGATCACTCTTGTTTAGGAACAAATAGGACCATTTGACTCATGCCTGAAAAGAAATCTCCAGGGAGAGTTTGGCTGAGATGGCTTGTGGCACTAGCAGGGAGATTTATAATAGCTGTACTCCCAAAAAGTGCTTGCATTTCTAGAGCAAAAGAACTCACATAAGGCTTTGGCTTGGGGTCTTTATTCATGGGATCCTGCCCAAGGGGGTTTCTGCCAGGGATGTATTCTGACTAGAGAGTTTGAGGGGGAGATTAAAAATTGTCAGTTAAAGGAGAGGCAACTACCTTGCAATAGATCTGCAGTCTGGAGGGACTCAGTCAATACTAGCTTTGTAACTTTTGGGTTCCAATGAAAAATGAAAATGCAGGGTCTCTTGTTCAAAAATTATTAAAAATTTTAAGGTGGTAATGATAGAGCATTAAACTGAGCACAAGGCTTCTCTAAGCATGTGGTCTGGAGAACTACACAGTTCTCATACCAATGAAGCTGGCAGTTCAAGTAGTATAATCACACAGTTCCCAGAATCTCCCAAAAGTTGCTTTGAGAGAAATAGGCAGATTTAAACTTCCACCGCAGGTGGAGATAAACAATGTCAGATTACAGAGATATTAATGAAAGAACACATCTCCTGCTCTTTACCTCTCATCCAGCCCTCCAAGAGTCAGAGACTACCTTGTGAATATGAAGATAAGTGGAAATGAGAAGTAGAGAGGGAAATAGACCTGAATGTTTGTGACTACCCCACCACTTCTCCCCAGTGCAGGCTTCCAGTGGGAGGCAGACAAAACAAAGGGAGAAGTTTAAGTTTGGAATTTTAAGTATTATACAAGATGCACATTTGAATCACTGAAATTAGATAATTGGAGGCAGGAGATAAAAGTAACTTGAAAATCTCTTTTAACATCTGAGAAATTATGGGACTTGCCCAAGATGTCATCTAAGTGGTGATGAAAAAAAAGCATACCAACATAGAGGGTTTGCAAGGCAGTGATGGGAAAAAATAAAGGCACTTTATGAACACCCCCCCAAAATTCTGTTTTTTCACTATAATGCTTGCAACTATATGTATTTATTCAACCTTCTGTTGAGTAAACACACACACACTTGCACAAACATGCATGCCCACAGACATGGAGGGACAATAGGATAAACTTACATGAACCTAAAGGAGGATTTGAGGTGAAGAAATTGAACTTGTGACTTAATTGGGCAATGTTTCATAATTATATATGTTATAAGCCCCAGCAAAACTAGGGCTAATAAAACAAACAGAAAGAATGTGTTCATTTACAATATTTTTGTTGTTGTTCAACTTACGTGAGAGAAACTCCCTGAGAATTTGAACTATGTAGGTGGGGGATAATGACTCTAGACCAAGGTAGACATACAAAAAAGTATTGGATGTCTTTGCCAAGTGTTTAGTTTTAAAGTTGTAATTAAATCAGCTGCAGTATACAGACAAGAAATGTGCTTCTACTGCCCTCAAGTGGTTGTAATTCACCACTGCAGTATCTCTATTTCAGAACTGAAGGTTTCCATCACAATCACATCTTAGAGGCTTTTTGATAAAGGACGTCTGAAAAAATGACCTTTAATTTTCAAATATTTTCTAAATAATCAAATAATAAAAGGGACCAAGTAGCTTTATGTCGTTGCAGTGAAATATTTCCACTCTACAGATTGCAAAATTGTTAGTTTTGTCTTCTTTTTGAATTTATCTGTCACTTCTAGTAAGTTCACTGTCTGGGTAGGGAAAGGGTTTGGGGATAACTTTACTTTCCAAATTAAGCACTGAAAACAGTCTCATTTCATACAAATATTTAGAAAATATACGGTCTGACCTCTTCCAAGCACTGTTTGTCTCCTTCCCTTCTACATCACAGGAGGCTCACCTTATCCTCCCTGAGTGCTGGGTCTTTCTAGAGCTGGCTGATTGATCCACCATGTTGCTGCCTTGGCTCCTCCTTTGGCTGTTTCAGATGTTGTCAACCCCATGAGTCTCAGCCATGCTCTCCACCGCCAAAACTGGCCTAGAGGTCTGCTTGGACCTTTGGCTCCTGGCATTTATCCTCAAGTGTGGGAGGGCTATTCCAGGTCTGCTGTTTCTCAGCAGCATTCTTCACGTGCCCCAGGAGGAAGCAGAGACATGTCTAGATGCCCTCACATCACAAAAGAGCCTGTGTTGATGCAAGAGATCTATCTTGGGCATTTTTTTTATTTTATTATTTATTTACTTATTTAATTTATTTAAATGTTTATTGTGTTATGTTAGTCACCATAAAATATATAATTAGTTTTTTTTTTTTTTTTAAAGATTTTATTCATTTATTTGACACAGAGAGAGAGATTACAAGTAGGCAGAGAGGCAGGCAGAGAGACAGGGAGAGGAGGAAGCAGGCTCCCTGCTGAGCAGAGAGCCCGATGTGGGCCTCGATCCCAGGACGCTGAGATCATGACCTGAGCCGAAAGCAGAGGCTTTAACCCACTGAGCCACTCAGGCGCCCTATAATTAGTTTTTGATGCAGTGTTCCAAGAGTCCTTTTTTTTAAGATTTATTTATTTATTTTGGAGAGAGAGAGAAACAGAGTGCAGGGGGGAGGTGCAAAAGGAGAGGGAGAGGGAGAGAATCTCAAGCTGACTCCCCACCAAGCACAAAGCTGAAGAAGCGCTTGATCACATGACCTGGAGATCATGACCTGAGCCGAAGGCAAGACTTGCAGGGTTAACCAACTGAGCCACCCAGGCGCCCCTCTTGCACCCTCTTTTGTGGAAAAATCTCTTCCTCAAATTTTAGCTGCGTGAGAATCTCCTGGAAGACTTTCAAAACACAAATGTCTGAAAAAAATATCACAGATGTCTGCCTCCCCTCACCCCCTGCTTGCTCTTTCCCTCTCCCTCTGCCCTCATTCAGTAGGTCTGACGGGTTTCCGGATGATGCTAATGTTTCTGGTCCCAACACCCTTTATGAACTGCTCACCTAAACCAGTTCTTCCCCGAACTCTTCACATGAACATCCCCTACTGATCTGCGGTTTCGCCATCGGCAGTTTCGCCTAGGGGCGGCGCTCTCCGAAAACAGGTGCTTCTCCTTCTGGCGAATCAACAGAAGGTCAGTGAGAGCGTAAGGCTCCGGCCCGCTGCCTGCGTCGTTCACGTCTCTTCATCTCCTCACGTAGGCGTTGGATCATCTCACAGCATCACAAGAATGGTGAGTGAACACAGTAAGATATTTCGAGAAAGAGACCTCGTTCACATAGCTTTTATAACAGCGTATTGTTCTGTTTTATTGTTGGGTATGGTTGTTAATCTCTTCCTGTGCCTAATTTGTAAATTAAAACTTTGTTGTGAGTATCTTTGTAGAGGGAAGAACACGGTGAATGTGTGTTTCGGTACTATCCGGAATCTCAGGCATCCCCTAGCGTTCTTGGAAAGTATCCTCCTGCATAAGGGAGAGACTACCCGCAAAAAACAATAAAAGTTGTACTTCACATGGGGTAAACTTAAGGGATAAGCCTTTGTTATGGAGAATGCTCTGGGCGGTTTTTGGTTTTTTGTTTGTTTTTGTTTGTTTGTTTTTAGGGAGAATAAGAGAACGAGGGGGAGAAAGCACACAAGGTGGGGGGAGGGGTAGAGGGAGAGGAAGAGAGAGAGTCTTAAGCGGGTTTCACACTCAGCGTGTTGCCCACTGCCGCGAACCTCCATCTCATGACCCTGAGATAATGACCAGCGCCAAAATCAAGAGTCCGGCACTCAAGAGACTGAACCACCCACTGCTCCATGCTCTGGGTGGATTTTATGTTGCTGGGTCTCCCCCTCCCCCTGCCTTGGGTGAACTTTCCTACATCATTATGAGAACCTGGTAGGGAGCTCTAGAGGTAAAACCATGAAAGTGTTGGGACCTCTTTAAGACTACAGCTCCCAGGATCTTCTCAGTCTAAACTAATCCACATTCACCCTTCAGCAATTTGTAAAGATTAACATTTGGGTATTGTGGCTCTAGTGGCTTCTGCTTCAGGTAAGCTGCTCAACTGAGACTCTCAGGGTTGGCCTATGTATTATTTTATTATTGGTATTGTAACAAGTCACCACAAACTTGATGTCTTAAAACAATACAAATTTACTATCTAATAGTTCTGGAAGTCAGAAGTTTGTATGGGTCTCATTGGGCTGGTTGGAAGGGCTACATTTCTTCTGGAAGCTCCATGGGATAATCTTTCTCCGTAATTTTTCCACCTTCTAAAGCCCACTTGCATTCCTGATGGTGAATTCATTTCTCCATCTTCCAAACCATTAACATAGGGCAGGGTACTTTTCACACTGCCACCTCTACGATTCTCTTCTGTCTCACTCTACCACTTCTAAGGCACCTTTGTGATTACATTGGGCCTAATCAGTAATTTCTGTATTTTAATATTAGTTGATTATTGACCGTAGTTTCATCTGCTACCTTAATTTCCTTTTGCTGTGTAAAGTAACATATTCGTAGGTTCCAGGAGTTAGGATGTAGACTTCTTTGGGTAGCTGCTATTCTGCCTGTCACCAACTGTCTCTCTCAGATCTCAAGGGTTGTTTGCCCTCCAACCGGAGTCCCCTAATGGGTCTAAGAACAGTTGCTAATTTTCTGTTTGTTCAGTTTTCTCTTCTTCAAGGACAGTAGTAAGCTCTTCTAAGTTGGGATCAACACTGGAAGCTCTTCTAAACTCTACATGTTGGTGTTAACACTGGAAGTAGTGAGGACTTTTTCATATGAGGTCTAGAGTTTTAAATACCAGTAACTGATTCAGCATTAGATACACAGGTTTTAAGAGAGAGGATGTGGAAGGAAGTTAATCTCTCCATTATAACCACTTTCCTTTAAATTTGAAGAATTTAGAGCAAAAGACATAATACAAAAACACGTTTCACAGGGAGTGCTCATACAGTCTTTTGAAAATAAGAGGACAGTTGTAGCGTGCACTGAGAAGACTATGACTGCATTATAATCTGAAAGCCATGCCTTGTATCATGTTTTATATACTCTGCATTTCAAAATGTATATTCTATTGAAATTAATTAGGTTATTCTGGAAACTTTTTAAAAAGTAGAGCACATAATTCTAGGGAAATTAAAATATGTGTATATATCACTTAAACTACTTTCTGATCATAGACAAAGAGTATGTTTAAGTATAACTCTAAAAGCCATGGGTTTAATCTGAATCTGTTAGGAAGAGGAAAAAAAGTTTTAAAATTACCCACATAGTGTGATTTTCCTAGACATTGTTATTGTAATATATGTGCTGGAGAAGACAATTGCAAAATGACATACAAGCATGCTAGGAGACATAACATGGTTTTATTGCAATACAAAGGCATTATTGCATTTTTATGTATGCATTATTACCAGGATCCATATTTGATGATAATTATTTTAACTTGTTCTCGAATCTTTTAGACAAATGTTGATGTACTTTTTTTTCATTTCCCTCTGGCAAAACATCTCAAAATAAAGTCTCCCTTTCTTTTCTTTTTACAATGTAACCACATAGCCAGCTGGGGACTTAGGAAATACGGTAAATTGTGAGGCATCCAGCTCCCTACTAGAGTGTATTTCTCATCCCATTACATCACAGGGTGCAAACTGGCAGCCTCAGATAAAGTTGGGTCTGCAGACACGTTTTCCTCAGGCCGTATCTATTTTTAAAGATTAAATTGGTTTCCAACATTAAAAATCAGAAGATTCAAGTTCTTAAATTTTGGATTTCCAGTTTTTACATTGGAAACATATTTCCATCAGTCAATAGAAGACTGATCTGAGGAGAAATTCTCTTCTTGGGAAGGGGCCCAGAGAGACACGGGATGGCATGCCTCTTCAGTTGGCAGAATTCCTACCGCTCTGTATTAAATTATACTCGGTATATGCATTAGTGTCGCCTGTAGGCATTTGAGTTTGCACTGACTGACACTCCTCTGCTACTCAGTCTTGGGTTCAGATCACTAACATCACCATCTCTTTGTAGTGGACATGAGGATGGAATTACATTGGAGGGGACTATCCATAGAAATTCCAATGCGCATAAACATCTGAATCTGTTAAACAGTGTTTGTAATCATTGGTATGCTCTAAAACTTGTAAACCACAGTTGAAAGGAAGTCTTGTAGCCAGATAATGTCTGACTCATTTTTTGTAGTATGACTAATTATACTATAAAAAGTATTTTTAAAATCCAGCTAGGATTCTTTGGGCTCATGAAACATAAAAACCACTCAAATTCAAGTGGATTTAAAACTAAAAGTCAGGAGCGAGGGTTGGAATCTAGGAGAACATTTAAGAAACCATTAGTGAGAGCAAAAGAATTAAAAGGCAGGCCAGGTGCTGATCACTCTGGGCTTGCATTCCCTTTCTCTCTGTAAGTGTTTCAGGTTTTTTGTGCATTTCTTACAATACCTGTTTTTCACTCACCTTTCTTTCAGTTACTTTCTCCTTCCGATTGTAACCTTCACACTGCCACACCGGGGCCACCCCAGCTCATGACCTTTATCAGTCACTATTGGTTGGTTGGTTCTCTGAGAAAGGCTCTGATTGGTCTAGCTCACCATTTGAAACCGGCCACAGAAATCAGAAAACAACGTGCAGCTTCTTGATTGGTAGCTTTTGGCTTGGAACATGTCTTGTCCAATCAGTCATACCTAGTGATGTGCTGACATTATTATAAACATCGTAACTGTCATCTCTTACCATCACAGTCACTATCACTGCTGACATTTATTGGATACTTACTACATGCCATACAATCTCCTAAACACTCTAGACATGATTCATTTAATCCCAATAACAATTTGGGAGGCAGATACTATTTTGACCATATTTTATGGACGAGGCCAATGAGCATGGTTGTGCATGCTCAGCAGGGACTTGAAGGCAAGGGCGGTTTCCCTTCCAACTAGCTGAGGGTGGGACAAGCAATAATAGACGTGTCTAGAACAAACTATTTTCCCTTTGGGCTTGCAAAATAGGAGGTTCACAGAGAATTACAGGGTAATCCCTTCATTGAGAAATTACTAAAACTGGTTTGCAATTTTCTTTGTTTGCACAGTTCTGCATCTCTCTAAATGTTTTACAGGCTGGTACAGTCAGCATTTGGGACAGGACAAATCCAGAGCCAGATTTTAAATTATATAGAGTTTTTTGCTCCCATCGCCCTTTCCATGCTCTCAGATTCCATGGAACTCCTTTCTTTCTACTCTCTTCCCCTTTCCTCAGTCTCTTCCATTGCTAGCTCCTTGAAGTTCGATCCATTAGTTCCCTCTTCTAAAGACTTAATCTCACCCTCAGATTTATACCGCACCATGAACATGGGATTTGACATGGTTAGGCAGTGGACAGGTTGGGGGCATGCTTAAGAATGTAAGTTTGCATGCAGTGGGAGGTAAGTCAGAGGCCAGAGCGAGCTTTGGGGTGAGCGAACATAGTGAGATAAACCTTGCCAAGAGAATGGTGTGCCAACTATCTTATAACCATACTCCCTTGGGTATGTTATAAATTCATTTGTTTATACCACAGACAGATTTCTTGAATATAGCTACATGTTCATTGGACTACCAAAGACCACATGTCCCAGATTTTCTGTCACTGGATGGTCTCAATAGGCCTCTGCTCCCTCCTTCCTAAAACAAATATTTATTGAGTCCTTCCCATGTACCAGACACTTTTCAGGTGCTGGGGATCTGGTGGTGAATAGAACCAGTAATACTCCTTACCCCCAAGAAATTCACATAACAGAAGTGGAGACAGGCAATAAACAAAAAGTCCACCTGGGATTTCTGTTGGCAACATTTACGTGATGCACTCTTTGGACATCAAGTCAAGGGTGACCAAGGGTTCCCCATTAAAACAAATCCTTGTAGCTTCTCTGTAAGCCTAGTGGGTGAGCATCAAGCTAGCTCACAACTCCCTCATAAATACCAGCTTCCCCATGTTTCTTTGTGGATGACTTATGTTTGTTTCCTGGCAGCTTCCAACTTTTTTTACATTCTTAGTATCTTAATACTCTTCTTATCCCTTTTCTTCCTATCCTAACCAGCCTTCAGAAATAGTCTGTTAGTCACGTATACCTTAATATGAATTTAAATCATCATATCACCTTTCCTAGGCACACGGTCATTTTATTGTGTGTTTGAAAAGTTGAATGAGAGTGGCTCTCCCCTACTACAAAAATTTGAAAAGTCAGGAGAGAGATGAAGTGACTACCAGGGAAAAAGCCTGTCAAAATACACATCTTTATTACATGTGAGCCTGGCCTTCATTCAGTGTTTCCTCTGGTTTTAATTAGAAGCAGAAGTAACTCACACCTTCTAAAAATGCTCAAGGGTAATGCAGAACTAAGTGTCTTTTCCTAATATTCCCAAGCTTGAACTTCCCAATTACAGCTGCTTGCCAGCTTTCGTTGTTAGTGCAGTGTTCACTTCCAATAAAGGAGGCTCATGTGACACTGTAGCCGTCCTCTTAGGGAGGAGACAGGCAGCTGGAAGTCCCTGACTGGTCTCACTAAGGGGACCTTCACTGGACAGGCAGAGGGTCCAAAAGAAATGTAAATAGCTGAAAAGAGCAGTGACTGCCATTGCCTCATGCGGAAGTTAAGGCAGAGCACACCTATTTATTTCTGACAATTTAAGACCTCTTTAACTAGGTATTGCTTAGGGCAATTTAATTGTGTCGAAAGAGAAAGCACCCATCAATGCATTTATTAGGTGTATCCCTATTATTAGAACCTTTACATTTTATACTTTATATAGGGTGGGGACAAGACCTTACTCTATAAATGATCAGGAAGGCGTTTCTTGTGTGTTTAAGTCAGACTAGAAAGTGTCCAACTATGTACTAATGGCAACCCAGTCTCTAAAAATAAACTCTGTGTCTGTTACTTACAATGCTGGCTTCATTGAGAATCTATTTTACATGGTTTTTCCATGGCCAGAAAAAAAAAAGGTGTGGTTCTTACTCCAAACACTTTTTGAAAATCTATTTGATGATTTTGTAGGACCCATAAAATGTCTAAGGATTACTCATATTGCTGGCTTCAGAGTAACTGAAATGATCGTAGTGATTGTTTTTTAACTCTCTACAGATGTTGGAAAATTACAAGTCTAGTGCTTCATAAAAATATCACTCTACCTATGCCTGACTCCTTTATTTTAATGAATGGAATTCTTTAAAGACCGGGAATTATACATGTTTGGTTTCTCTAGGCAATAATTAAGATTAATTGTGCAGAGCTCCAAAAAATTGAAACAGAGTTGCTGTATTTCATGAACTTCTATCAAAATAAAACAAGTTTTTTGTCTTTTACTGCTTTTATTGCACCCCCTTTCTCTTTATGTTTAATCGAAGGATGGATGATGATGCTTATGTTGAGGGGTTGGGGAGAATAGGGCAAATTTTTCCCTGTTAGAACATTTTCTTATGAAATCAGGTTCTGTGAAGTAAGAAGTAATACAAGAAGAAGCGATATAGCCCACCTTCCTGAGGTTTCCTTCCCACATTTTACACATGGCCAACTGATGTGTAAGAAAGATGAAGTCATTGACGAAGGTGACAAATCAATTGGGAAAAAGAACAAGGACCAGGAAGTATGTTCTCTAGACTTCTAGTCCAGTGCTCTTGCCACTTAGAAAGAACAATGGTGGAAGGAGACTTTTTTTTTTAAAGATTTTATTTATTTTTTTGACACAGAGAGAGAGAGAGAGATCACAAGTAGGCAGAAAGGCAGGCAGAGAGAGAGGAGGAAGCAGGCTCCCTGCCGAGCAGGGAGCCCGATGCGGGGTTCGATCCCAGGACCCTGAGATCATGACCTGAGCCAAAGGCAGAGGCTTTAACCCACTGAGCCACCCAGGCGCCCCTGGAATGGAGACGTATATGAACATGACAGCAAATGAGGAAATTTCTTTAGATCTTTCCATGATGCATTGTTTATGTGCTTTGGAAATCTTTCATAAAGGAGGAAGAACTGAGCAAATCAGTTGAAAAAGAAGGAGAGAGAAAGATATTTCACTTGTAATATTTTGCTCATTATATTGGGAAAACTCTGGAGAGGTTAGAATGGACAGCAAGCACTTACCGGCCATTGAGAAATTAAGCTGGCCCTCAATACATTTCCTTACTAGTGAGTGAAATCTGCACCAAAGCAAGCATATGAATTGGATATTTCCAGACCCAGAAAGCAAAACTTTCTCCATTCAAGCCATTTAACCATCAGAGTTTCTCCTTGGAGCCAACCAAATCTGACTCTGGATGAGTTAAATACAAAAGGAATTTCTCAAAAAGCTTGTGGGGTACTCACAGAATTTGCAGCAAATTTTGACTATTAGGCTCAGAAAACAAGCAGGAACCAAGAAGGACGACACCAGGAACACAGCTAAAGTTACTCCTCAGGAAACACTGGGATAAACACTATGGCCACAGCTGCAGGGTGCAGATATTACCCGCCCAACCCCCAATCTTGGACCTCTTCTGCCACTGGAACCATTGCCAATGCTGACCCTGGAACGGTTGTCCCTGTATTTGTACCAGGGCAAAATCTCTGTTGTCCTTGCATCTTTGCATCTCTCACTCCAGAGCAGATTTACTGCTTGAGAGCGTCTAACTGGCAATGTCAACATTATATGCTTTTATCCTAGCTGCTGCAAAAGCAAGCACCTGCCATTTCTTCCTTTTCTGGGTATCGAGGATAATAGATAATTCCTTACTCCATTCCTTGCCCTGGAAGGAATGGTGTACACCTAACAGGCCATCAACATCACCAATAACGCCAGTTTAATAGATATCTAAGGCAAATTGGGTTAATATTATGCAGTTCGGATGGGAAAAGATGGCCAGTATTCAACAAAATCTACATAACAAACACTTAAAGTTATAAAGAAAAAAAGGAGCTGCATAACCCAATCAATGTGTAACAAAGAGTTGTCTCCCCTCCAGAATCTAATTCAAGCCCTCCACTACCTGGTTCCATTGCCTTAAATAGGATTTGTTCTGGTAAAGCAAGGTGGATACAAGGGCACTGGGTAAGCCAGGGCTGTATTTGTTTGTGCTTCATTAATATCATCACTGTTACATTTTCACTGAAGTCATTTGCATCATTTGGCAGGCTTTGATTTCTAATGCCTAACTTGTTACTTCCTCTAACCTGAAACTTTTTTTTTAACCCAAGAAGCTCTGAAGATGGAGAAAAACAAAACAAAACAAAATTTGAAAAGGATTAAATATTCAGAAGTTAATTTCAGAGTAATTAATTACATAGAACGAAGTGCCTGACTATGACAATAATATGGAAGGGGGCCTTTTATCTTTCTCTAATCTTATATCTACTCATCTTTCATTGTTTGCTATAGGAACCTTGTGACTCTAATGAAAACACAAGACCAGAAATCATGTGATTCTATACTTTTATGGAAAGAATATGATTTGGAAGACTAGACTCTTAATTTCATCTTTGCCCTAAATCCTAAATCGTAAGTAGAGTTTGCTTTAAAAGACAACTTACTGTTGTGCTAAAGTGAGAAAAACGAAGTCAGCCTTTTAGTGATGATCCTTGACACTCAAGTCTTCAGATAGGTAACCAACCTTGAAGTTACAGAGGGATCCTTCTTTATTAGGAAGCAAGGGGAATAATTTTCACATATCTGTAGTATTTATGGAGCTGACTTCAGAACAATGATGTGTTTTATAAGTCATCTTTGGACAGTGTTAATTTTCTAAGAAAAACTCTCATCCTTATCATCAAAGTATACTTCACTATAATCCTATTTTTCTCAAACGTGAAATTGACAAATTGTAGCAGTAAATGCACACCAGCTCTTATGATGTGCCCAAGACCATGAGTTAGCGTCTTAATAATCATATTCATACTACTCATATAGAAATCAGTTTCATAAAAGAAAATCCTGGTATATGGTGGCATAAATTAGAAAATACACCAGAGAATGATTTCTAGATATACTAACATTAAAATATTTAAAAAGATTAATCATCAACTTGAAATATAAACACTCTACAGAACTTGTGTCCCCTTTTGTACCTTCTAGGCTAAATGTTCTTAATGGAAGACAGTAAGGAGGAAGTGTGAATGGTCAGCAATATTAACGCTAATATTTGAGGAGAAGAAGCTAAATAGCTTCAAGTAACTTTTAAGCATAAATGACCATACGTTCTTAATCACTAGTCATAGGAGAAAGAGAATAAGAACAGTAGGAGAATTACTTAAATAGCACTTTATATTCAATCATTTTAATTAAAAAACATTAAATGTGTGAAACCAGAGAAGTAAAGTATTTAGCAATCTAAATTCTAGATAACTGAAACTTGCCTTTGGTATTTAATATACCTGTCGAATTGTGGATAAAAGCTGTAGCTTCTTTTTCTATTTTTCACTATTTGTCTTTGGCATTTAGAGTAGATTAGCTAATTATTGGGTGTGGATATCTGTGGTTTGAGCTTTTCTCCTGAGAAATCAATATTAATAATTTTTTAAGACCAAATTGTTGTCTGTTTTTTCATGGTGGTCCTAGATACTTTCCAGTTGTAAAGTAAAATCGGCTGAGATTTAAGAAATTCACATGGGTTAAGGTTGAACAGAGAATTTTGTTTCTTTTAGAACTGGAACTCAGGCTGGTCACAGCCTCTAATTATCTTTTTCCCCCCCTAAACGTAGGGTCATTTTTATTTTGGAGAGTGATCCTTGTTGAATCTATGAGTCATTCCAAGACAAGTGTTTTTTTTAAAGATTTTATTTATTTATTTGACAGAGAGAGAGAGAGATTACAAGTAGGCAGAGAGGCAGGCAGAGAGAGAGAGAGGAGGAAGCAGGCTCCCCGACAAGCCGAGAGCCCGATGCGGGCCTTGATCCCAGGACCCTGAGATCATGACCTGAGCCGAAGGCAGAGGCTTTAACCCACTGATTCACCCAGGCGCCCCCAAGACAAGTTTTAATGTGAATTTTTATTTCCTCCTAATAAAACTCAAAGGGTGTCCTTATTCGCCGATCTCCACTTCCCATACAATATTATATATTCTAAACCAAGATTAAGAATGTGAATGAATTCAGCACTGACAAAAATGAATCCTTTGGTCTTTGCAAAATCAAGCCAATTCATCCTGAGCCAAGATGAAGAGTATATTATTGTTCTGATATATTAAGCCAGCTTTTTTCAATTATTTTAAAAATACCCCTTTAATTAGTAAAGCATAAAATTTGACTTTAAAATATTTTGTTTTAAAAAGCCAGTTCATCTTTAGAAAAGCCTAAGAGAACATAATGAAGGATTCTCATCCTTCATTTTGCAGAGGAAAGTGATAATAATCATTTATTGAACCATTATCCATAGAAAATAAAGCCTGGAAATAAGGTTAGAATTTAGACAATCTTGGCATCTGGGGTAAGTTTAGAAAAATAGGAAAGCCACATTAAAACACAAAACAAAACAAAACAAAAAAAGAGAGAAGTTTTTTAAAAGCTAAAAACAGACCAGATGTTGACTGCTGGATGTCAATGGCAACAGGAGAAAACAACACATGTGGATTCAATGTTCTTTCTGCAGACAGAATCTCAGAAAAACATATTTTTTGAGCAATCTGACCAATTATGTTTGACTGTAAACCACTGTCTAACACACCCTACCACATTCCTCTGCCTGGAAAAATAGAAGGGATAGAGATGAATAGGCCTAAGGGATAGGCCTAAACTTCAAGGAGAAGAGTCAGAAAATTACCAGTAATTGAAATAAATAAAAACTCACACTGCATGGATATAATTCACCATTAGCATCATACCACATTTTCATCTGTCTGCAGGAAAACTGGCTAGATATTTCATGACCTACATATCAATTATTGGTATAGAAATGAGAAAAATAAGTCTCGCATTTATATAATTTGTAGAGAATCACCCAGGTGGAAGGTTAAAAATGGGTTTGGTATTGACCATATTTTTAGTCTCCACAAACCTGTTCCCTTTTATGTGATCCCTACCTTATTTAGGGCCATTTTCAACCAATCAGATTCTAAAATATGTCTAGGAGATATAAGAAAGAAAAGCCCAGAATGGATTTCTGAACCTGAGACTCTTCATTAGGTTTTTTATTTGCTGCTTCATTTCTTTATGATACTGAAATTAAATTCTCTGGGCCTTTTTTTTTTCCAAACAAGTATTCCAATAACTGGTAGTTAGGTCATGGGGTCATGATGTAATCTAATAAACAAGAGTGGAAACACAGAGTTCCTTCTTAGGAGGACTTCACAGTCTAACACAGAAAGGACAGAAAGGTAATTAACCATGATAATATAGTGTAGGTAGCTGCTGAGAGATAGGAATGCACAGGAAATCCTGGAAACACAAATATGTGTACTTAATCCAACAGGTGGGGTGGGTTGGGATGGGGTGGGCTGGGGGATACAGACGTCTTCCCCTAACATGCATCTGAGAAAGAGCATGGAGGCCTGAGAAGTCCTGAGAAATCCCAGAACCTGTAAGTTGTTGCATGAAGAGAGGAGATTTGTTTTGTTCACTGATATATCTCCGGTGCCTGGGAGCACCATGGCCACCTACTGATATTGAAATGTAAGAGAATTACCTCAGAAAAAAATAAAGCCCAGAATCCACTTGGTAAATCAAAACTCAAATGGATAGAAAATGTTACAGATATTTATTTAAATCTCTTTTTTTTCTCAATCTTCTGCTGCTTTTTTTTTATGGTATGTTAGTTACCATATAGTACATCATTAGTTTTTGATGTACTGTTCCATGATTCATTGTTTGTGTATGACACCCAGTGCTCCATTTAATCAGTATGTGCCCTCCTTAATACCCACAACCAGGATCACCCATCCCCACAGCCCCCTTCCCTCTAAAATCCTCAGTTTGCTTTTTGGAGTCCGTAGTCTCTCATGGTTCTTCTCCCACTCCGATTCCACCTCCCCTTCATTTTTCCCTTCCTTCTCCTAATATCCTCCATGCTATTCCTTATGTTCCACAAATAAGTGAAACCATATGATAATTGACTTTCTCTTCTTGACATATTTCACTTAGTATAATCTCCTCTAGTCCCATCCATGTTGATGAAAAATCTGGGTATTCATCCTTTCTGATGGCTGAGTAATATTCCATTGTATATATGGACCACATATTCTTTATCCTGTTGAAGGGCTTCTCGGCTCTTTCCACAATTTAGCTATTGTAGACATTGCTGCTATGAACATTGGGCTAAATTTCTAGATAATATGTAACATATGAATTGTTTTCACAATTTTGTGTAACTTTCTTTAAACAAAAATGGAATTTTAAATGTATATTGACTTTTTAATTATCTCTGTAGTTTCCATCTCATCTAGTCTCTTGAGAAGCCAAAGAAACTCATTGAGTCTCTAATTAATAGATGCCTGGGTAATCTCTGTGGCCATTTTGTAAACCCACTGTATCTTCTGTCTTCAAGAAAAGAACCCTGAGGGATCATCTTTTTTTCCATCTGAGATTATCCATCTGTATATGTGTGTATGGTGCAGGATTGGGGGAGGTATGTGAAGAGAGGATGTTTTAGCATTTCAGCAAGCTACAGTGGACATAACTGAAGGAATCAAAAACTTAGATGCTGAATGTAACAAGAGGAATTAATATCTAGAGGTCAGACCCCTTATGGCTGACCATCACCCTACCCTGACACACCACACATCACACACACACACACACACACACACACACACCTAACTGGTTTCCAACTCTGTTTCTTCCTTTATTAGGACATAGGTGTATTCTTTCTCATTTGAGTTCATATTCATCAAAGTTTTAGTTAACTCTTTCCATGAGCAAGAAGTCTCTCTAGAATCTCTCTGATAAACTAAGAAAACTTACTTGCTTTGTCTACCAATAGAATGTTACTGATTTGGGGAGCATCTTGAGACAATACATGCTTTACTTACTAAAGTAGCCCGTGATTGGTCTCAAGACAGAAACACATGACTTGAAGCCTTCAATGAAGAGCCACCCCCTCTACCCCTTCATGAAATGTGGGAAGTGGGAGTCAACAGAGGCTTTCAGAAACCTTTTTGTAAAACAGTTTATGGAATGTAGCATAAATACACATAAACCTAGACAGACATACAAATATATACTTGTTTACTCAGGTTGAAACTCTGAACCTTCTGAAGTCAGCTATTCATGAGAAGGTATTTCATTATTCATAGACTGGTTACAAAATATGTACTTATTTTCCAGGAAATTTAAGTAGAGAAAGACATGGCCCTGGTGTTAAATAGAACACTATCTGTGCTGAAGACATCTGTGCCTCCAAAAATATGACTTCTGGTTAGGTGCTAGAGCTGGTCAAAGGCTAGCTTACATGCTACATAAGCACTTTCTTCTTACACTAGTATATGGTTTGATAAATAGCACTGGGTCTTAGCTACAAATAGCACAAGGCTTAGCTACAATATTATTTGTCATTTGGAAAATGTGAATAGTTGTATCTATTGGTTTTCATATGCAATTTTATGTTCCTATTTACCTTCCTAAATGAATAAAATTTTAGAAATTTAATATAACATGGAAAATGCACTTAAAAAAGATCAGAGTTCTTTGATGCTTTTCTTCTGTTTACAATCAGTGGATTACAAGAAAGGATAAATACTCATTTTCAGCTTTTCTGGGAAATATTTGTCATCATTTCTATGCCTCAATGTGATTTTTAGTTTAAGTGAATGAGGTCCATTAAAGTAGTCTAGACATCAAAAGCAGGGGATCTGAATATGCAGATATTTTTTCAGTTTTACAAATACCACACAACTGTTCTTTAAACCCCAAATTCCTTGATTTTCCTGCTATAAAATGTAGAGAAAATAGAAAAATTCATTAATTGGGCCCTTAACTGTATAAAAACAGTGCTTCTCCAAACAAGCAAAGCAGGAATGTTAACATAGTTTTTCTTAGGAACCTCAACCTCTCTACTACAACATTACTAACAGTGGAATTTGAGGACAGATTTTGACTGCATTGTTTAAACCAACTCAACATAGTGTATGGTCTCATCACAAACATAAGAAATATAAGTTGTTAGTAAGATGCCATGTTTTGAGATAGATATTATTTTATTTAAAGATTTTTTTTATTTATTTGTCAGAGAGAGATCACAAGTAGGGGAGAGGTAGGCAGAAAGAGAGGGGGAAGCAGGCTCTCCGCTGAGCAGAGAGCCTGATGTGGGGCTCAATCCCAGCACCCTGGGATCATGACCTGAGCCAAAGGCAGAGGCTTAACCCACTGAGCCACCGAGGCACCCCAAGATAGATTTTAAATACTCATGAAATACCTATTGGGATATATCCAGATATAGATATCGATAAAGTGTTCTTTAAATCAAAAGAAAGCTTAAGTATAATTTATTCTTATTTAGATGTAGCTTTAGAAAGCCAGTAAGGGAGCGATAAAGGGATGTTTGCTACAAATAAGAATAAATAGGTGCAAAGAAAGGATTAATCACTTTCAACAGGAGGAGCAAAGGACTTTTAAATGCTTTTCCCCTAACATCTCAACCCAAAAGCAGACACTGAAAGTCTGTGGGAAACTGTTAATTTAATGAGACAATAAACCACTTCAGAACTATGATTACAGTAGTCTACCTGTTTAAAGGAAGATGTTAAATTTATATTTTCTGTAACTGCTGAAGTAACAATTGTTTGAAGTCCATTGACCTCTGGGGATTCCTGCTAGGTGCTTAAGTAGCAGTCTACCATCAGCATTCTCCAGTGGACTCTGAAGGGTCTCAATAGTAACATGGATGTTTGTTTAAGTTATGATACAACAGCAAGAAATTCACAATATTGTTTTAAAGATAATAATCCGAAAGTATTGCAGTTATTTCATAACTAGGCATAATTCATGTAGGATGTCCACCCAGTTTTATACTTTTAATCAGTATGTTTTTCTTTCAAGAAATCAATGTAAAATACAGCATAATTCTAAGCAATATTCTTCAGTTCATGTTTCTATCTTGTTTGGATAAATGGTATATCAATGGCATAGTTTTAGCTTCCCTAATGGAAAGCTCAAATAATGTGGAGTAAAATCAAAGGGAAAATACTTATGTTACTGAACAATGAGTCTAAAAATTGGCTCAGCACCACAATGATATAATCAAAGTTTCTGATTATCATAATATTTTGGCTTGAACACTTTAGTGTATCACCTTTTCATTTCCATGTTCATTATTTCATGGTCCCAGTAGTACTGCTGAATCATATTCAGAAGCAAGATAGGAAGATAAGGTCAAGAATGACATTGATAACCTCTTCTCTTATGCTTACCTCTTTCTGAGTTCTCCTTTTTTTTTTTGCTTTCTTGTCGTATTTATTTTTTAAAATATTAATTTTTAGAGTACTTTCAGGTTCACAATAAATTTAAGCAGAGGGTACAGAGATTTCTCATATACTCCCTGCTTGTACACATATATATCCTCTTCCATTATCAACATCACTCGACAGAATGGTATATTTGTTACAATTGATGAACCTACATTGACACATCATAATCACCCAAAGTACATAGTTTATGTTGGAGTTCACTCTTGATGTTGTTCATTGTGTGGGTTTGGACAAATGTGCAATGACATATATTCATCATTATATTATCATAAAAAGTCTTCCCACTGCCCTTAAAAATCCTCTTTGCTCTACCCATTTATCCTTTCCTCCCATCCCTACCCCTGGAAACCATTGATCTTATTACTTGTCTTCACAGTTTTGCCTTTTGCAGAATGTTGTATAGTTGGAGTCACACAAAATGTAACCTTTTCAGATTAGTTTCTTTCTCTTACTAATATGCATTTAAGGCTACTCCATATCTTTTTATGGCTTTATAGATCATTTCTTCTTAGTGCTGAATACTGTTCCATTGTCTGGATGTACTACAGTTTATTTCCATTCACCTACTAAGGAAAATCTTGTTTGCTTTCAAGAGATGGCAATTTTGAATAAAGCTGCTGTAGACATTCATGTGCAGCTTTTTCTGTGGACATGAGTTTTCAGCTCCTTTGGGTAAATACCAAGGAGTGTATTTGCTGGATCACATAATAAGAGTATGTTCAGTTTTGTAAGAAACCACCAAACTGTCTTCCAAAGTGGCTGTACCATTTCGCATTCCCATCAGCAATGAATTTGATTCTTGCCAGCATTTGGTATTGTCAGTGCTCAAGATTTTGGCCATTCTAACAAGAGTATAGTGGTGTCTCACTGATATTTTAGTTTGCATTTTCCTGATGACATATAATGTGAGCACCTTTTCATATGCTCATTTCCTTCCATATATCTTCTTTGTTGAAATGTATATTAAGGTCTTTGGCCCACATTTCAATCTAGTTTTATTATTATTGAGTTTTAAGAGTTCTTTATATATTTTGGATATAGTCCTTTATCTGAAGGGTCTTTTGCAAGTATTTTCTCCCAGTCGATGGTTTGTCTTCTCATTCTCATGCCATTGTCTTTTACAGAACAGGAGGTTTTAATATTATGAAGTTCAGATTATTTCTTTTATGAATTGTGACTTTGGTGCTGTATCAAAAAAGGCATCTCCACACCAGAGGTCATCTAGGTTTTCTTGTATGTTATGTTCTAGGAGTTTTATAGTTTTGCAGTTTACATTTAGGTTTGTTATCCATTTTCAGTTAATTTTTGTGATGGGTATATAGTCTATTTCTGGATTTAATTTTTGCATATGGATGTCCAGTTTTTCCAGTACCATTTGTTGAAAAGACTATCTTTCTCCTTTGTATTGCCTTTGCTCCCCTGTCAAAGATCAATTGACTACATATATGGTGGTCTATTTCTTGGCTCTCTATTCTGTGGGTGTATTGATCTGTTTGTCTATTCATTCACCAATACCACACTGTCTTGATTACTGTAGCTTTTTAGTAAGTCTTGAAGTCAGGTAATACCATTTTTCCAACTTTGTTCTTCTCCCTCTATATTGGCTATTCTTTTGCCTTCTCCATACTTAGCTCTTTAACAAAAAAGCAAAGGCTTTCCCAGAAATCCCCAGAAAACATCCTCTTAAATTTCACTGGCAGGACTGTTTTACATGGTCATGTCTAATCGTTAGAGAGGTTAAAAATATATATATATATATATATATATATATATATCTGGACCTTTCAGCTTCTATAGAGGAAAGGGAGAGAAATTTTAGCTTTGCTTTTTTTTTTTAGCTTTGCTTTTGAAAAGCAGTTAGTTTTAGTGGTTCTTTTATGAACCAACCAATAGCAACTGCTACATTAAAAATATGGTAAATTACCATAGACTCTTTTTTTAATTTAAATTCAATTAGCTAACATATAGTATACATCATTAGTTTCAGATGTAGAGATCAGTAGTTCATCAGTTGGATATAATGCCCAGTGCTCATCACATCGCCTACCCTCCTTAATGCCTATAACCAATTACACCATCCCTCCACTAACCTCCCCTCCAGCAACCCTCAGTTTCTTTCCTATAGTTAAGAGTCTTTCATGGTTTGTCTCCCTTTCTGATTATTTCTCATTCAGTTTCCCCTCCCTTCCCATATGATCCTTTGTGCTGTTTCTTATTCCACATATGAGTGAAACCATATGATAATTGTCTTTCTCTGATTGACTTATTTTGTTCATCATAATACCCTCTAGTTCCATCCATGTTGATGTAAATGATAAATATTCACTTTCTGATGGCTCAGTAATATTCCACTGTATATATGAGCCACATCTTCTTTATCCATTCATCCATCAATGGACATCTTGGCTCATTCCATAGTTTGACTGTTGTGGACATTGCTGCTATAAACTTTGGGGTGCATGTGCCCCTTCAGATCATTACATTTGTATCTTACCCCAAAGATAAAATAAGCTCTTAATAGGGGTTTACTATGTAAACTAAGGAGTAAGGTCAGCTTTTCCTACATAGGATGGAAGAGTTAAAAAGGGGTTCTCCTACTAACTTTCCTTCAGGTTCTCCGATACCAAATTTTATGCCCTGTTACAATGCTCGGTTTAAGCCAGTGACTCTCAAAGTAGTATTTACTAAATACAGTATCTTTAACATAATGTATATAGTGATGAAAGATGATGTTTTAAAATCATTATTTTATACTAAACAGAAATGTGAATGAATGAAGAATAAATATATAAAACAACATGGATAAATTTCGCAAACATAATATTGAATAGAAAAAAGGACACAAATGAGTACATGCCATATGATTCCTCTTACATAAAATTTGAAGGTAGGCAAAGTTAACCTATGGTATTAAAAATAAGATAGTGCCTTCCTTTGTGAACAGGGTAGACTAGAAGGGGGTATGAAGGAGACTTCTGGGATATGGTAGTATTCTGTTTCTGGACATAAGTCTTCACTATGCAGATGTGTTTGTTTTGTGAAAATTAATTAACCTATACACTAGTGATCTCTGTGTGTATGTATGTATATGTATGTATACACACACACACACACACACACACGCTTCAATATAATTTGCTCAAAACAAACAAAAATAAAGTGATTTGATTTGAATTGTCCAGTCTCAGAATTGGCTAAAATAAGTTTTAGAGATGTTAATTTTCAGATTTTTCAGGGACCTACCTTTGTGTATTATTTGTGTCAAATGAAAACTGCATTTCTCTCAGAATTAGAATGATCTAATTTCAACTGATTGAGGTAAGCGATTTGGAAAACAGAAATAAATAATTATAGACATATATGCATTCATGTGTGTTTGGGTGTCTGTATAAAAATTGATGACTCAGCTCTAAATATTTTTAATTCCCACAGAGTATTTATATAAAACTTAGTCCAATTTAGGTTGTATGTTTTAAATCTGAGCACCATGAACTCTGCAAACATATTTTCTATGTAAATTTCTATCCATAGTATTAGTATCCTCCATAGAAGGAATGGTGATTTCTGCCAAGTTTAATTAAATGCACAAAGCACAAGTTTTTAGGGAACACTGTAACTACTGTATTATTTGGTGAAAACACTGGTACTTAAATTTTTACTGCAAAATATTCCTAAAATATACTCATAACTTATGTGGAAAGGGACTCGTACTCATTAGCCCTAGTCAGTGTCAAAGTAAAAGCACGTTTTCTACCATGTTATGCAAAAGGATGATTAATTGAAATCATAAGATAAATGTGTCTATTTATAAGTAGGTATAAACTAACAAGGAAAAAATGTTTTACAAGATGAAGCAAGAGAAGTAAATCTTTTAAAGACTATTTGATTTGTAATCTGCACAGGAACTTATATGAATTTTGCCTATTTATCTAAGGAGAAAAACTTAAAGTTACATTTCCAGTTTATAAGATATAACAAAGTCTTAAGGGATCATGAAAGAAATTCTGAGATGTGAAAACATAGTGGGTTAAAGTCTTCTATAAAAGACAGTGTCATATAAAATAAATGAGTAGGATTAAAATTGGTTCCTATGAACTTTCTCCACTCTGCATGTTTCTCCAAATATGAACTTAAACTCAGGTTCTACTGAACTGAACTTCAGTATAGTCCCAAATACATTCTTGAGATATGCCAAACTGTACAAAAAAGAGCAATAATGCACTGGCAATTCTGGCTTCAAAAACTGGCCTTTTTATGCCTGGATAGTATTTCCTTGATTGAATTACCAGCATTCTAGAAGCAGTCTCCTGACTTTCATACCCAAAAATAATTCACTTCTAATCTATAAACCCAGATAGAGAGTTTGGTAGTATGAAGGAGACCTTTCTTTTCTTTCTTTTTAAAGATTTTATGTATTTATTGAGAGAGAGAGAGAGAGAGAGAGAGAAGGAGTGCACAAACCTGGCGAGTGGCAGGCAGAGGGAGAGGGAGAAGCAGGCTTTCTGCTGAGCAGAGAGTCCTATCTGATCCTAGAACCCTGGGATTATGACCTGAGCTGAAGGCAGACACTTAACCAACTGAGCCACCCAGCTGCCCCTAAAGGAGACCTTTCTAATATAATATAAATCTATGAAAAAAGAGTCCTCAGTGGAAGCAAATTTAAACATAAAATTATGTTCTCCACTTCTGTCAGTTGGAAAACAATACATGTTACTGCAATTCAATGGTGTCCTCTTATTTAATTAAAAATTTTTTAGTATAGTTGATGTACAATGTTACATTAGTTTCAGGTGCATGATATAGTGATTTGACAAGTCTATATGTTCTGCTAGGCTCAGCACAAGTGTAGCTACCATCTATCAACCATACAGTGCAATTACAACAACATTGACTATATTCCCTATGCTATGTCTTTTATTCCTGTGACTTATTCACTCATTAACTGGAAGCCTATATCTCCCACCACACTTTCACACTCATTTTGCCTATCACCCCACTACCCTTCCCTCTGCCAATCATTAGTTTGTTATCTGTATTTATAGGTTTGATTCTGCTTTTTGTTTGTTTATTCACTTTTTTTTTCAGATCCCACATATGAATGAAATCACTTGGTATTTGTCTTTCTCACTCTGATTATTTCATTTAGCATAATACCTTCTAGGTCCATCCATGTTATAACAAATGGAAAGGTCTCATCTTTTTATGGCTCAGTAATATTCCATTATGTACCACATCTCTTTTATCCATTCATCTATCAGTGGACATTTATGTTGCTTCCATATCTTGGCTATTTTAGATAATGCTTCAATGCATGTAGTAGTGCATCAATCTTTTCAAGTTAACATTTTCATTTTCTTTGGGTAAATACCCATTAGTGGAATTACTGGATCATATGGCATTTCTATTTCTAATTTCTTGAGGAAACTCCATACTGTTTTCCACAATGGTTTTCCTGTTTGCATTCCCATCAACAGTGGATGAGGGTTCCTTTTTCTCTCAGTCGTGTCATTTTAATCACACATGCTGAAACAAACACCATATTATAATCATATTTGTCATTTAGGGGAGTCAAGAATTCAAAATTGGAGTATGTGAGAGTAAGAAAAATTATAGCCGGGCGCCTGGGTGGCTCAGCGGGTTAAAAGCCTCTGCCTTCAGCTCAGGTCATGATCCCAGGGTCCTGGGATCGAGGCCCGCATCGGGCTCTCTGCTCTCCAGAGAGCCTGCTTCCTCCTCTCTCTCTGCCTGCCTCTCTGCCTGCTTGTGATCTCTCTCTCTCTGTCAAATAAATAAATAAAATCTTTAAAAAAAATTAAAAAAAAAGAAAAGAAAAATTATAGCCAAATATTCTACATCAGGATGTAACTTTTTGAACAAGTACACTAACTCAGTTTGGGATATCGGAAAGAATTATTTTCTATGCAATTTTCCATTTGTTTTATTAAAAAGTATATCATACAGAAGAGTGCATAGGTGTATGTGTTGCCCTAAAGAATTTTAATAAATTATACACCTCCATTTTTGTTGGCAGTTCTTTCAAAGTCCCCTGTGTGCTCCTCCCCAATTGCTTCACTTCTTACCCTCTATGCAGATTTTCATCATTCTGACCTTTATAATTGTCATCCCATTTTATTTTATTAACTTTAAGTAATTTTACCAGTTATGATTATATCTCTGCTATTTTTGAACTTAATGAATATAAATTCCTACTCTGTAACATCTCCTGTGTCAAGCTTATTTCACTCAACAGATAAAAGTTTTGAGAAGATTCACTGGTGGTGTATACAGCGGTCCTTCATTCAGTTTCCCTGCTGAATAGAATTCCATTTTAAGTCCATTTGACAATACATTTGCCATTCTACTACTGATGGACATTTTGGTTTCTTGTGATTTGTTATTAATATTTACTCCAGAAGTGAAATCCCTGGATCATATGTTATCATATACACTTCACCTTTCCTATGGGATGCCAGTCTGTTTTTTGAAAGTGTTTGGGTCAATTTGTGATCACAACCACCAATGGCCAGAAGTTCCTATTGTTTCACATGTATCCCAACATATGAGTATCAGATTTCTAAACTTTTGCCTCAAACTTTGGGTGATGCATGGTAACTCTTGTAGTTTAACTTGCTTTATTTTTTATTACAAAAATAAAAAGCTTTTATTTTAGCAATGAAATAAAATAAACACTTTAAAAGGTGAACATCTTTTCATATTTATTGGCTAATTTTCATTTTTAAAAATATATGCTTTTTAAGGCTTTGTCTAATTTTCTATTATTTGTTTGTCATTAATAATTCATTTGAGAAAGTTATAGAACTGGACACCAGGTTTTTGATGGTTGTAGGAATAAGAGTTTTTTTCTCTAGTTTTTTCCTTTTTTATTTTTTAACTTCATGGTGTTCTGATGAAACTAAGTTTAAGATTTTAATGTGGATACAATAGCCAAACTATGGAAAGAACCTAGATGTCCATCAACAGATGAATGGATAAAGAAGATGTGGTATATATATACAATGAAATACTATGCAGCTATCAAAAGAAACAAAATCATGCTGTTTGCAATGACGAGGATGGAACTAGGGGGTATTATGCTAAGCAAAATAAGTCAATCAGAGAAAGATAATTATCATATGATCTCTCTGATATGAGGAACTTGAGGGCCAGGGTGGGGGGTCGTGGGGGGTAGGAAGGGAAAAATAATGAGACAAGATGTGATGGGGAAGGAGACAAACCATAAGAGACTCCTAATCTCACAAAACAAACTGAGGGTTACTGGGGGGGGGGAGGGTAGGGGTAGGGTGGGTGGGTTATGGACATTGGGGAGGGTTTGTGCTATGGTGAATGCTGTGAAAGGTGTAAGCCTGATGATTCACAGACCTGCACCCCTGGGGCAAATAATAATAATAATTTAAAAAATTTTTAAAAGATTTTAATGTGGATAGATATATCACTTTTTCCTATGACACTTGTATATTTTGTATTATGTTCAAAAATTTCAAATCTCATTTAAAATACCTTTAACTCAAAATCTTTATGTTATACCCCAAAGTTTTCCTCTAAAAGATTTGCAGTTTGGCTTTTCACATTTACTTTTTTAGTATACTTTAATATTATTTTTAATAAACAGAATTAGTTAGGAATTCAGTTTTTTCTTTTTTCTTTTTCTGATAGCATATCCAATCCTTCTAGCATCCTTTTTTTTTTAAGATTTTATTTATTTATTTATTTATTTATTTATTTATTTATTTATTTATTTATTTATTTGACAGAGAGAGATCACAAGTAGGCAGAGAGGCAGGCAGAGAGAGGAGGAAGCAGGCTCCCCGCTGAGCAGGGAGCCTGATGCGGGACTCAAGCATGACCCTGAGATCATGACCTGAGCTGAAGGCAGAGGCTTTACCCACTGAGCCACCCAGGCGCCCTCTGGCGTCCTTTACTGAAATATCAGTTATTTCTATAAAGAACTACATGCCATTCCTGTAATAAATATATCAAGAGTCCATATATGCAAGGGCCTGTTTCTGGATTTTTTGTTTGGTTGCATATGGCTATTGGTTTATCCCATACCCATATCATATTGTCCGGATATAATTAGTATTAGTGTCTGCTAGAGAAATCCCCTCAATTCTATTTTTTTCTTCAAGGTTTTCTGGATTATTCTTGGTTCTTACATTATCAAATATAAGTTTCTAACCTGCATGTCAAATACAATAGAGAAACATTTGGCAATGTGATCAGAATTGTTTGTATTTTTTGATTAATTAGAGGACTCTTCATATCTTTGCCATATGGAATCTTTTAGTCCTTGAGCACAGTATACTTTTATACTTATTTAGATTTTATTTAAGTGCACCAAGGCTTACTACTATTCCATGCAAAGTTCTGGCACATCTTTTGCTAGACTCATTCTTAGGTACTTCATATATTTATGTCATTTAAAATGTTTTTTTTTATTAAGAAGTTTAGAGTAGTTTTAGGTTCACAACAAAATTGAATGGAAGGTATAGAGATTTCCCATATATTCTCTACCTCCATAGATGCATAGCCTCCCCCGTTATCAATATTACTTACCACAGTGGTACATTTGTTACAATTGATGAATCTACATTGAGACATCATAATCACCCAAAGTCCAGAGTTTACCTAACGGTCCACTCTTGGTGTTGTACATTCTGTGGGTTTAGATAAATGTATAGAAACATGTTTCTATCATTATGGTATCATACAGAGAAGTTACACTACCCTAAAATCCATTGTGCTCTATTCATACCTCTCCTTTCCTAACTTTTGGCAAACACTGATCTTTTTGTTGTTTCCATAGTCTTGCCTTTTCCAAAATGTCATATAGTTAGAATCACACAGTATGGTTTTTTAAATTGACTTCTTTCACTTAGTAATATGAATTTAAGTTTCCTCTATACCTTTTTGTGTCTTGATAGTATATCTCTGTTTAGCACTGCATATTATCCCATTGTCTGGATGTACCAAAGTTTATTTAGCCATTCACCTGTTGAAGGATATCTTGTTTGCTTCTAAGTTTTGGCAATTGGATAAAGCTGCTATAGATACTTGTGTTTAGGTTTTTGTGTGAACATGTTTTCAGCTCCTTTGGGTACCTACCATGGGGCACATTTGCTGGATCATATAGCAAGAGTATGTTTAATTTTGTAAGAAACCTCTAAACTGTCTTCCAAAGTGGCTGTACCATTTTGCATTCCCAGCAGGAATGAATGAGAGCTTCCACTGTTGTAGATTCTTGCCAGCTTATGGTATTGTCAGCGTTCAAGATTTTGGCCATTCTAATAGGAGTATAGTGGTATCTCATTGTTTTATTTGCATGACACATGACATAGTACATCTTTTTTTTTTTTAAAGATTTTTTATTTATTCATTTGACACAGAGAGAGAGAGTACAAGTAGGCAGAGAGACAGGCAGAGAGAGAGGAGAGAGGAGGAAGCAGGCTCCCTGCCGAGCAGAGAGCCCGATGTGGGCCTCGATCCCAGGACCCTGGGATCATGACCTGAGCCGAAGGCAGCGGCTTTAACCCACTGAGCCACCCAGGCGCCCGACATAGTACATCTTTTTATATGCTTATTGGCATCTGTATATATTTTTTGGGTGAGGTATCTATTTAAGGTTTGTGACCCATTTTAAAATCAGTGGGTATATTGTGATCCTGAGTATCACCTATCTTGGTGAATATTCCATGTACTCCTGAAAAGAATGTACATTTTGCTGTTGTTAGGTAGAATTTTATATATATCAAATGGATCAAATTGGTTGATATTCTATTCTTCTATATCCTTGCTGACTCTCTGTCAACTACATTTATTTGTTACTGAGAAGGGAATGTTCAAGTCTCCAACAATAATTTTAAATGTGTCTATTTTTTCTTTCAGTGCTGTAGGTTTTTGCTTTATGTATTTTGAAGCTCTGTTGTTGGGTTCCTATACATTGTGAATGATGTCTTCTTGGTAAATTGGAAACTTTTTTCATTATGTATTGTACATCTTTATTCGTGGTCATTTTCTTTGCTTTGAAGTTTGTTTTATGATATTAGCTTAGCTACTCCAGCTATTAGTAGTATGCAATTTTTTATCATTTTGCTTTTAACTTGCCTATATCATTATATTTCATGTGACTCTTTTTTTAGACAGTGTATGATTATTTTTAAAAAAATCCATTCTGACCACCTTTGTCTTTTAATTGGTGTCTTCAGATCGTTTATATTAAATGTAATTATTGATGTTTAGATTTAGGACTGTCACTTTATATTTTATTTTTTTGTTTGTTCCTGCTTATTTCACATTATTTTGATTTTCCAGACTCCTTTAGGTTAAGAAACTCAAGACAAGAAGACTAATCTATTGCATTTCCCACATATTTACTCTTTTTGTTGCTCTTCCTTCATTCCTGAAGGAAAATTCTTTTCCCTTTGATCTGGAAAGTTTCTTTAGAAATTGTTATATAACACATTTGATAGGTACAAATTCTCTTAGTTTTCCTTCATCCAAGGATATCTTTAATTCACCTTACTACTGAAGGATATTTTACTTAAATATAAAATTCTGGGTTGACAATTTTTTTTTAAGATTTTATTTATTTATTTGACAGAGAGATAGAGAGCACAAGCAGACAGAGTGGCAGGCACAAGGAGAGTGGGAAGCAGGCTCCCTACTGAGCAGGGAGCCCGATGCAGGCCTCAGTCCCAGGACCCTGAGATCATGACCTGAGCTGAAGGCCGAGGGTTTAACCCACTGAGCTACCCAGGCACCCCTGACAAGTTTTTCTTTCAACAATTTAAAAATGTGCCCTTTTCTCTTGCTTTCCATGGTTTCTGGTAAGAAATCCTCAGTTATGTGAACTAATGCTCCCCTATAATTAATATATCATTTTTATTTGACTGCTTTCAATATTTTTCTTCATTTTGGGCTTTCGGCAGTTTGATTTTGATTTATATGGGCATAGATTTCTTTGAGTTTACTCTGTTTGGTGTTTGCTTAGCTTCTTGAACCTCTAGGGGTGTTGTTTTGTTTGTTTGTTTGTTTGTTTGCCAAATGGGCAGTTTTCAATCATTATTTCTTTATCTATTTTTCATTACCATCCTATTTCTCCTATCTTTCAGGGATGCTGTTGGCATGATCATTAGGCCTTCTCCCACTGGTACTTGAGATTCCATTCATTTTTTAAATTTTTTTTTCTCTCCACTGTTCAAATTGGGTCATTTGTATATCTTTAAGATACTTTAAATCTTGTTTAAATTCTATACAAAATGTTAATATTTTTGTTTTAGTAGGTTCATATCACAAATTCTAACCCACCCCCTGTGGGTTATGGTTCCAGTGTTAGTTCAGTGTTCAAAACTTCTGTTATGCTTTTTGTTTTCTCCTGGGTGTGTCCCTCTTAGTGATCAGTCTCAGACCTGAGACTCTGTTAGTTTACTCTGTTAGTTTAGTTCTCAAAGTCTTTGGGATGTTAATTAGGATCAGATCTATGCATATAGAGGTTAAGAAAAAGCCCTGAAAGTTCCTAACTGAATTTGTTGGGTCATTTTTCCGAGTTCTTCTCTTTTTATCGTCTCCCCAGTACTTTGATTTTCAGGGGCTCCATTTTTTGATGGAGTGAAACCACTCTGCCATGCTCTTTGATGCATTTTCATGATGGGAACCATGTTCTGCCTTTTCTGGAATGAGGACAGAGAGATGTAAAAAGCTGTAGGACTTCCCCTCTCCCCCTTTTGAAACTGTAGGTAAAGCCAAAGGAGAGGCAGGTGTTCTTCCCTTGGAGTACTGGCTTTTTCAGTTTTCTATACTTTCTTTTTTTCCCCTGCAAAAGAATTCCCTGGGGTCTGGGTCAAGAAAATAGAAGTAAATAGGAGGAAGAAAATGAGGAATTTCTGCACTCCCTCTCACCATTAGGAGTTCTTGTTTCTGGTCTTCAACCCAGAACTAGAGAGCATATCCAGAAGCTTTCTCTTGTTTTTTTGCCACCATGCTCACTTGCAAGTGTATAGCAGCATTGCATTCAGATAAGAGTACTGGAGGCAAAAAAAAAAAAAAAAAAGGTAAACTCATTGCTTATTCTGTGTTACTTTGAAATTCTAGTGTTCTTCTCCAGTC
Source organism: Ailurus styani (assembly GCA_002007465.1). Taxonomy (NCBI): domain Eukaryota; kingdom Metazoa; phylum Chordata; class Mammalia; order Carnivora; family Ailuridae; genus Ailurus; species Ailurus styani. The sequence continues at coordinate 5,074,673 of LNAC01000071.1, read as the reverse complement.
TGCCTACTGTGTAACATTTCCAGAGACTTCACATGGTTGCTCCATACATTCTATCCTGGTTTCATAGTTATATTCAGTGGGAAAAGGTGAAATGTGCTTATTCTATTTCATTCAGAACCAGAACATCATTTTATTATTCATAATTTTGCATTTCATGAAAAAATTGTTTCAAGATTATACTTATTTTGCAATTATCATAACATTTTTATTCATATTCTGTGTCCGATAACTCCAGTACATAAAGTCTTTTTATGTTTGTTGCCTGTTGTTACTGCTTCTCTTATATTGTGACTTTTCAAGTTTTTCAAGTCTCTGGAACCCTACTTGCTGGAAATTGAGAACTGGGATAGAACTAAACTCTTTCTAAGAGGATTTCTCTTAGTTTCTGGAAGTTGTCTGAGTGCATTACCCATTTGAGGCCACATAAAGTTTTATAATTTGTTCAGATTACATGAAGTAGTATGAATTCTGACTCCAGGTTGATATAAGGTTAGGCTTGTGGTTACAGTATTTTAGAGCCAGGCCCTTTTCTTTCTTTCTTTCTTTCTTTCTTTCTTTCTTTCTTTCTTTCTTTCTTTCTTTCTTTCTTTTTCTTTCTTTCTTTCTTTCTTTTTTCTTTTCTTTTCTTTTCTTTTCTTTTCTTTTCTTTTCTTTTCAAATTTCAGTGCCTAGATTCAAGATAATCCATTTGTCTTGAAGTTAGGGGAGGGGGGTTTGTTAGATATCTCTCCTCTTATACTGCTCAACTTGAAGAAGGTGCCTGAGGCCTTGCTACTTGTTCCTGATGCCCTAGAGGCTATGGAAAGCAAGTTCAGTTTTCTGTTCTTCAAAAGTCACTTGTGGTAATTAGTTCTTAAGATTTCTGCCTTCAAATGGATTTTGGCTTGAATATCTCTTCTTGATCTTATTGTGTAATCCTCTATTCCATCAAAAAAGTATATATTCTATATTCTAGTTAGTAGCTAGAGAGTGTTGAGTTAACATAAGTTGAGTTATTGCTTCTCAAATTAAATTATAAGTTCTGATTATTTGCGGAATTGCAGAGGATTATGGAATATCTTCATTTTATGTTTCTGGGGATACCTGTTACTTCTTAAAACAGATAACATTAATTATTTCATAGATCTGTAAAGCTATTATTTCAGCATGAAACTGTTATCAATAGAAATACTGGCTCTTTTGACTCAGTTTTCTTAAATTTATTTGTAACTTATTGTTAGTTTTCACTATATGTTCTATTTTAAATTACTTGGTTATTAAGGGAAAACTATTTCTCAGTAATGCAGGAAAGGCTGAAGTGGAAGTTTCTGACTTAAAATATCCAGAAAACTCCAGTCAGTTTAAACATGCTACATGCATATATATAGCTTGTTAGAATTTTCAACATTGTCACTCTTCCTTCATAAAGTAACTTTTCACTTATATTTTGTTTATATCACTCATTTAAAATGTTTTAATTTTGCTGACTTGAAGGCATGGAACTGTGGGAATGCCTGAAAATCTAGAACTGTAAGCTATACTTTAAAACATGATTTGTCTTTATTTGAGCATATGTATAATAAAGAAAAATGTAAAGTAATGATTACCATTAATATTTTTCTACTTATATACAAACATATTAATATATCTTATATGTATCATAATTGTGACATAAATTATTTAATTAGTCCTAATAAAATGCAAATATGTCCTCACATATTATAAATATAACAGTATATTAACATTTAATAATCAGCAGATACAAAAGCTAACAGGATATTGTAAGCTTATTCATTTATTAAAAACTTAGTATGAAAAAGTTAATAAAATTAAGATTTCTCCCCCTTTATGATTAAGAAGGATTTATGATTTAGTGATACATTTAAGCTTATGTACCATAAAAGTTATACCATATTAACAATTGCAAATTCTGAACTATGATTATTGGAGTATTGAATAACTAGTAAGGTTATTCTGAGCTGCTTAATGGCAATTATTTTTAGTATATCATTGTCTTTTCTTAGTATATGATCATCATACCATGTAGTTTGTTTCTTAACCACTTTAAACAAAATATGGAAGTTCAAGAGTAAGCTAATAAAGAGAAAGTGCTCAAAAGCCCTCGGGATCCAGCATATAAATAAAAGGTAGAAAATCCTCAGAGTTTAGGGATTTAGTAATGTGTGTCATTTTTTTACCTTAATGTGAAAACTGACTTTGAATTCATAGTGAGCTTTGGTCAAAAGCATTAGAGTTTGACCTGATGAGGGCTAAAATCATTCTACCAGTTATTCCGAAGTAGGAAATGTATGAAAGGGAAAAGAAAGGACCTATGTTCTGTTAATGACTGTGAGTTCACAGTCTTTGAAAAAAAATCCTGTAAAAGGTCGAGGAGCATGTGGGGAAGTGATAAACTGTTCCATGGTACTGTCATAAACCCAAGACTGCTGTGATTAGCTTATGTATGATCACCCAGTCACTTTCTAAATTTCTTCTTTGTGTAAAAGAATCAAATTTCATCTGTTAGAATAATATGTCCTTGGCAAGATGCCTAATTTTTATCAAAAATAGCAGAAAGTAGAATTAATATACTTAATTTAAATTCAAGTTTAATAGAACATGCATCTGTAAGGCATGATGTATCTGCTTTGAGAGTATAGAACATTATAACAGATGTTTGAGAGATTTTTTTAATAGAAAAAGTATTATTCACTTGCAGTATGTTTCTACATTTTCAGTGATTTGATCTCTGAAAGGGGTCTTGTGGATCAGTTGAAGCACAAATTGGACCAAGCCCTTATCTAATAGGTTTATAATCTTTTGATTTTTCAGACAATAAAATGAGGAAATGGGCTTGATAATCATTTCCGAATGTCTCCCTTGTCATGGTGAAACACCTTGGTTAGTAAATTAATCCAATCTGCCTATCTTAGAACATCTTTTATAAAGAGTATCTGAATCTGTTGTGTATGCATAAGCATTTTTAAAAATGTTTCATTTATATTAAATATAGCTAACATATAGTATATTATTAGTATCAAGGATAGAGTTTAGTAATTCATCACTTGCACGTAACACCCAATGCTCATTACATCACATGCCCTTCTTAATGCCCATCACTTAGTTATCCCATCCTACCACCCACTGCCCCTCCAGCAACCCTCAGTTTGCTTCCTATAGTTAAGAGTCCCTTATGATTTCCCTCCCTGTTTTTATCTTATTTTATTTTTCCTTCCCTTCCCCATGTTCATATGTTTTATTTCTTAAATTCCACATATGAGTGAAATCATATGGTATCTTTCTCTGTCTTCTTTTGCTTAACACAATACCTTCTAGTTCCATCCATGTCATTGCAAATGGTAAGATTTCATTCTTTTTGATGGCTGAGTAATATTCCATTATATGTATCATATATAATATATATGTATGATATATATATATAATATATATATATGATATATATATATCATATATATATATCTCACATCTTCCTTACCCATTCATCTTTCAGTGGACATCTGGGGCTCTTCCCATATCATAAGCATATTTTTTGTCTGAAAGAGGGGCTTCTCTACTAGCATAAGTTGAAAAATTTAAGTAAATGTGTATTTCTTTCATAGCACATATTGTGGGTATGCTATAGAGAGGTTTTTTTTAACTGCAAGTTGTAGAGACGTACTGCATCTTAACTGTGTATTAAGTCTGTATATTATAAACTATAAATTAGAAAATAACATTTATATTTATCACTTACCCTTTTGATCTGCTTCCTTTTCTATTTTTTTCTGTTTAAGTTATATATTTGCAGTATGTCACCCAAATCACCAAACAACTCTTCTTCTTTTCCTTTTTTTAATCTGGCTTCATTTTCCTTCATTGAGAATTTAGCTTCATCAACAGATTACAAATTATCCCTTTTTGCCCAAGATGTTGATTTACTGTATCATTTTATAATCCAAACTCTTCTGAAGATTCAAACATGTGGATCTTCACCAATTTTCTTTCAAAGGAATTGTTCTCAATATAACTATCTGCATTCTGAAAATTAGTTTGCTGTTCTGCCTCATTTTTATTTATTTTACATAAAAATATCTCTTTTTCTTTTTATAACTATTATCACCCCCATCAAATATATCCTCACAGAAGCAGTAACAGAACCAAATGTCTTTTGTCTGTACTTCCAGGAGTCTCCTCTAAGTTCTAAGGGGATTTCTAGGCAGGTTAAGAAAACAGCTTTGATTTCTACCTTGCCTCTTCTGGAGCAATGTTTTTTTTCTGTATGATTCTTTCTGAATCTCTTATGGAATTGCCTTAGAAGTGTCTCCACCCAACTTGTATTTCTTTTGTGCTTTCTGGGATTTCACTAGTAACATTAAATTGTAAGAGCTGCAAAGGATGGGGGAAATGTCAAGTGAATTAAGGTGAATCCAAAGTATGTTTCCCCTCAAAGCAGATATTCCTAAATTGTACAAATTTTCCTCACCCTAATTTGTAAGAAACTACCTGGAATGTACTGAAAACCAGTTTGCTGCATTTATCTCAAACATGCACAACACTGAGTCCTCACTTTCAATAAAGTTCTTTATATTTTCCTTATTTGGATGAAAAGACTTGAGGATTTTTTCAGTTCGCTTTCCACAAGCCTCCTCTCCTGTACTTGAAAAGCATGCACTTCCAAATCAGCATCATCCTTGTCAGGTCCTTTTTACTCTCTGTTCCCAGTGTACAAACCTGGTTGGTTACAACAGACATTAGTTAGGCTGACCTGAGTTGGTCAAACCAGGGATTTGAATTCCAGCATTTCCAGTTAGCTGTCTGACCCTGGGCCCTGTGGCCTTGACTTGTAGCAGGAAGACATCAGTAAGGTATATAACAGGCTTATCTTTGTCCTCCAGACTATCAAGCACCACATATGATTGCCTGTTTGGGCACAGTTTGGAATCATTTCACTACTCATAACTCTTACCTCACCTCTCTCTGCTAAAGACTTCTCATGACAGGAGTTGAAAGATTCATTCTTTCCCTGCTGTCCCTTCTAGCACTGTCATCTTCTATAAATGTATTATATAAGATAGTAGGACCAGACAGGGTTCAAGCAAAGGCATCAATAGCCATATCACCCTCTCTGTTCTTTGCTCAAAGCAATTGACATATGAGGACCCCTCAGATGGTGATGGAGTTATGTGGGGGAGTAGAGGGAACCCCAGTACTGAACTACTGATTAGTAGAAGGGAATAGGAAAACATCAGTTTGGGGGATCTCAATTTAGGAGCTTTGTTTTTACTGTCTATAGCTATATTAAGTTACAAAGATAAAAATTTTAATGAGAATTTTTTCTATAGAAATATTTATAGATTTAGTATGTAAAGTAAGAAAATAAGAGCCATTAAAATTTGGATTGACTGAGTGTAAATAATATTTATTGGCTGACTAAAGGACACATGGTTGTAAAGTACATCACTCTAACCTCGAGTTTAAATTAGTGAGTTTATTTTCCTCTGTCTCTTTATTTGGTGCATGAAATTGCTAGATAGGTCACATTCTGGGTAGGATCAGAAAAGAACCTAGAAATCTCTGAGTAGCAGGATAGTACCAAGGGTTGCCCTGAGGAAAAGAGGATGCCATCCTCAAAGTGGTCAATTATCAGGGACTAAGGGATATGCGTCTATGGGAGAGCAAAACTTATACAATAATCAATAGTTCCAGAAGCATGTTTTCCCAGAAAGCAGACCTAGATAAGAAAGGAGAGAGCAGTTGCTAAGAACTGCAGTGTTTTGGATTCAGATAAGAGGCTGGAGGAGCCTATTCCCCAAAAGAACTTCTGCCAAAGGCTTCATTTTGCTTCTGTGCTCATGTCTGCCAAAGTAAGCCCTCAGCATTAGCCATTGCTTCAGGTATATTAAAGAACCTAAATGTAAAACACCAAAACTTGGATGTTTTTAAGAGAATATAGCAAAATATTTTCATGATCTTGATCTGAGGAAGAATTTTTTTAAAAATGCTAAAGTAATATCTATTCAAGAAAAGACTGATAAAATAGATGATGCTTACATGAGAAATTTTATTCCTTGAAAGACCCCAGAAGGAAAGTGAAAAGGTAACTGGGCAAAGTTATTTGAAATGCATATATTCCATAAAGAATTATGCAGAATATATAGTGAACTCTTACTAATCAGGAAAAAACCCCACAAACCAAAAGGGAAATGGAAGAAGGGTATGAAAAGGAAATTCACAAAATAGGAAAACAAATTGCCGATAAACCAAATTGACAATAGTATAAAAGATGCTCCAACTCACTGAATTGCAGGAAAATGTAAATTAAAATCACAATTAGAAACTATTGCATACTAACAAGATTGGAAAAATTAAGCAGTCTTGTAATACCAAACTAATGGGAATGCAAATAATGGGAATTCTCATTACTCGTGGTAGAAATACAGTCTTGGACAGATTTCGATACTGGAACACAACTTGATGAAATCTAGTAAAGCTGAATGTATAAACATGTCTCATAAATCAGTAATTTCACTCTTTGCTATAAAGCGGAACTTCTTAAATAGGTGGCCAAGGAGATTTGTACAAGAAATATATAGCAGTATTGTTTGTGATTACAGAAACTTGGAGAAAACCTAAATATTCAACATAAAAATGGTTTATTCAAACAGAATGCTATTCACAGCAAAAATGAAAAAACTCTACATGGCCAAATCTTATAAACATAATGTTGAAGCAAGGTGTTACAGAAGAGTAGGTACTGTGTTCCAATTCATATAAAATTTAAAGATGTGAAAATGATAAACATATTGTTCAGGGATGCATCTGTATAAATAGAAATCCATAGAAATATATAGAGAGGTGGAACAAATATTTTAGGAGAGGGAGAGATTGTGAGGAGCATGCTAGCAGAACATTGCATAAACAGGTTTCAGGTCTATCAGTAGTAATACTCCCAGACTGAGGATGGAAAACAAGCGTGGCTTTATTATTATCAACTTAGTCTCTCTTGTAGATAAGTGTAACTGTTTATCAGGCTGATAATCTCCCCCTTTTAATAGGTAGATTTCCTGGGTTTTTTTCTCCCTTTTTTCTTTTCTTTTTTCTGCTGTTAGGGCTTCTTTGGAATGACAAAGTTTTCTAAAGATAGCTTTTTTTCCTTTGCTCATTTGGAATCAGTAGATTCCATTCTTAAATTCTTAGAAAGTGTATTAACTACATACTTTTCTAATCAAACCTTATATATTTCAGCCTTTCCTCTAAACACTGAAAGGATCCTATCATATTTTAACTATCAATTAATACACCCTTATTAGCCTATTATAAAGTAATTAAGCTACTTTTGTAAACCCCACAAAGTAGGATTTTTTAATACCAAAATACTAGGTTTATTAGTATAATTTACCAATGTCTTTGCTCACTATTTTTTTGCATTTCACAGCTTTCTTTTGAGTTCATTTTTTTACTTGATAAATGTGTCAGGTTGTCTTTATTACATACCCAAGAGCCACTTCCCCTTCCCTTAAATGCAAACATAACCTTGATTTATCCAGAAAGTGAGGAGGGTGGAGCAGAAGGGAGAAAGCTAAGCACATTTTCATGTCCGTATTATAAGTCATGATTGATCTAAGTCAGTTGGGATAATTACATTCCCTTTGCTGGTGATAAGTTTAAAATTGGGCATTTGCATTGGCCATGGAGAGGGACATATATCAGCATAATATTTATGGAGTTCTTCCCCTTCCTATTAAGACAGAAGGTCTTATGAGGAAAGCCTGTTACCTCATTCAGCCTTCTTCTTGCATTCAATGTGGAAATTATTCCAGAAATGCAGCAGCCATTTTGTGGCCACCAGGTGATATACACAGACACACACACAGACATATATATTAAGTATTATTTTACAGAAATCTAATAAGACCTTGGATCCTACCAACATTTTTCAGTACCCAAGTGTATGCCTATCTGAAATGTGTGTCAGTATCCTTACTATGCTTATTTTATCTTTTATCAGATGCTTAAATATTATTTTATCTGTAATAACTTAATATTATATTTAATTATGTTTGCTACCCTTTTCTTTTTTAATTGTGGTAAAATGTATAAACCATATTTACCATTTTAATCATTTTAACAGTGTATACTTCAGTGGCATTAAGAAATTCACATTATACAACCATCACTACCATTCATCTCCAGAACTTTGTTTTTCTTTCCAGACTGAATCTCTGTACCCATAAAACACAAACACTTATTCTCCCTTCCTGCAATCCCCTGGCAGGCACCATCCTACTTTCTTTCACTATAAAATTGACTACTGCTATAGTTCATATAAATGTAATTATACAATATTTGTCTTTTTGTGCCTGATTTATTGTCCTGACTGGCTTAGCATAATGTCCTCAAGCCTCATCCATGCTGTAGTATGTATCAGAATTTCCTTCTCTATTAAGAACGAATAATGTGTGTGTGTGTATATACGCCATATTTGTTTATCCATTCATCTGTCAATGGACATTTGGGTTGCTTCCACTTTTGGATATTATGAGTAAAGCTTCTATGAATGTGGGGAGACAGTATCTGTTTGAATCCCTGCTTTCAATTCTATTTGTTGTATATATCCTGCGAAGTGGAATTGCTGAGTCACATTGTAATTCTAGGTTTAAGGTTTTAATGGACTGTCATACTGTTTTCCAAAGTGATTATACCATTTTACATTCCCACCAGCAATGCACAAGTGCTCCAGTCTCTCCATATCTTTGCCAACGCTTGTTATTTTCAGACGTTGTTTTTATTCATTTTTTTTAATAATGTAGCCATCCTAATTGATGTGAATGCTTTCTTTCTTATCATTAGGTTTCTTGTTGTATTTTGTAATATTCACTTAGTAGGCCCATTTTACGTGGAAAGATCTTTGAATATTTTGGGTTTATTGTTGTTTTTATATTCTACCGTCATTCCTCTGCATACCTGATACTGGCTAGCAGATTTGTGGTGGCACAGATCCAAGGTTTCTCAGTAAAGAGTCAAGTCTTAAAATGATGATTCAAGACACTATCTCTGACTGAACTGTGACTGTTATTCTTTGTTTAGTTGCCAGTCATAAGGGTGAATTAGAGTCTTACTTCAGCAGGTCCTTAGCTCTCTACAAGCCAGAACTCCAAACATACTTTCTTGTTTTTCTACTTATATTAGTGAGAGGCTCATAGTGACCTTGAATCCAGACCACCATCTCTCATGATTGAGTCAGCATTATCTTATAGGAGTTTCTGACCAAAAGTGCTTTACTTATTTCATGTTCCCACCCAAAAGTTGTTTATCTTTTCCCCTGCTCACTTCATTCCTTTTTTTTTCTTTTTGAGTAGGCTCCAGACCCAGTGTAGAGCCCAACACATGGCTCCAACCTGAGCCCAGATCAAGAATTGGACACTTAACTGACTGACCCACCCAGGGACCCTTCCTTTTTATTTTTTTTAAGTTCTCATACATTTTTATTTTATCTATGACCCACATATGACATTTAGGTTACTTGTATTTATTATATATTTTTATTATATGTTGACTGGAGTATGTTTGAGGGTATATATCAAATTGCAAATTTCTGAACCACCTTAATGTGAAGTTGCAAGATTTTTTTAAATGATGTGATTTCTCATGTAACATTCTCAAGATAGATCACATGTTAGACTGCAAAACAAGTCTCAACAAATTAAAAAAAGATTGAAGTCATATCTTGCATCTTTTCTCACCACAGTGCTATGAAACTAGAAGGCAACCACAAAAAAAGTCTCAAGAGAAAACAAATACATGGAAGTTAAATAACATGCTACTAAACAATGAATGGGTCAATTAAGAATCAAAGAGGAAATTAAAAAAAATACATTGAAAGAAATGATGGGCATCTGGGTGGCTTAGGTGGTTGAGCGATGCCTTCAGCTCAGGTTGTGATCCTGGAGTCCCGGGATCAAGTCCCACATTGGGCTCCCTGTTCAGTAGGGTGTCTGCTTCTCCCTCTGACCTTCCCCCTCTCATGTTCCCTCTCTCTCATTCTCTCTCTCTCAAATAAATAAATAAAATCTTAAAAAAAAACAAGTGGAGATGACAACACACTGGTCTAAAATCTTTGGGATGCAGCAAAAGCTGTTCTAAGAGGGAAGTTTATAGCAATGCAGACCTCCTCAGGGAGCAAGAAAAAGCTCAAATAAACAACCTAACCTTATACCTAAAGAAACTAGAAAAAGAACCCAAAACCAGTAGAAAGAAGGAAATAATAAAGACTAAAGCAGAAATAAATGAAATAGAAACTAAACACACACGCACACACACACACAAACAAAACAAAATAAAAATAAAAACAACAATGATAAAACACATCAATGAAACTAGGAGCTGGTTCTTTGAAAAAATCAACAAAATTGATAAAACTTGCCAGATTCATTGCAGAGAGAGAGAGAGAGAGAGAGAGGACTCAAGTAAGCAAAATCTGAAATGAAAGAGGAGAAATAACAACCAACACCACAGATATACAAATGATTATAAGAGAACATTATGAGAAATTATATGCCAACAGAATTAGACAACCTAGAAGAAATAGATAAATCCCTAGAAATATATAACCTACCAAAACTGAATAAGGAAGAAATAAAAAAAATTGAACAGATTGAATGCCAGCAGAGAAATTGAATCAGTAATAAAAAAACTCTCAACAAACAAAAGTTCAGGACCAGATGGCTTCACAGGTAAATTCTATCAAACACTTATTTTTTCAAAGTCTTAATTATATATCTGAGAAGGGCATAGATGGAGACAGAATCCCAATCAGATGCTCCACTGAGCATGGAGCCACACATGAAGCTTAATCTCCTGACCCTGAGATCATGACCTGAGCCAAAATCAAGACTTGAAACTTTAACCCCCTGAACCACCAAGGAGCTCCTCTACTAAACATTTAAAGAAGAGTTAATACCTATTCTCAAACTATTCCAAAATGCAGAAGAGGAAGGAAAGTTTCCAAATTCATTCTATGAGGCCAGCATTACCCTGATACCAAAACCAGATAGAGAAACCGGTAAAAAGGAGAACTAAAGGTCAATAATCTCTAGTGAACATAGATGTAAAAATTCTCAACAAAATATCAGCAAACTGAATCCAATAATACATTAAAAAATCATTCACCACAAGTAGTATTTAATCCTGGGTTGCAAGAGTGCTTCAGTATTCACAAATCAGTCAATGTGATACATCACATCAATAAGAGAAAGTATAAGAACCACATGATCATTTCAGTAGATGTAGAAAAAGCATTTGACAAAGCCATACATTCATTCATGATAAAAAACCTCTAAAATGTAGGCTTAGAGGGAACATATCTCAACATAATAAAGGCCTTATATGAAAAATCCACAGCTAACAATCATACTCAGTAGGGAAAAACTGAGAGACTTCCCCTAAGATCAGGAACAAGACAAGGATGTCCACTCTCACCATTTTTATTCAATAGAGTCCTGGAAGTCTTAGCCACAGCAATCAAACAACACAAAGAAATAAAAGGCATCCAAATTGGTAAGGAGGAAGTAAAACTTTCAGTATTTGCAGATAACATGATACCATGTAGAGAATACCCTAAATAATCTCCAAAAAACTCCTAGAACTGACAAATGAGTGCAGTAGGGTCACAGGATATAAAATCAATAAACAGAAGTCTGTTGCACTCTTATTCACCAGTAATGAAGGTAGCAGAAAAAGAAATTAAGAAAATGGTCCCATTTACAATTGTACCAAAAATAATAATACCTAGGAATAAACTTAACCAAGGAGGTGAAAGACCTGTACACTGAAAGCAATCAAACACTGATGAAAGAATTGAAGATGACACAAAGAAATAGAAAGATACTCTATGCTCATGGATTGGAGGAACAAATATTGTTAAAATCTCCATAATACCCAAAGCAATCTACAGATTTAATGAAATCCCTATCAAAATACCAATACCATTTTTCATAGAACTAGAACAGATAACTCTAAAATTTGCATGGAACCACAGAAGACCCTGAAGAACCAAAGCAATCTTGAAACAGAAGAACAAAGCTGGAGGTATTGCAATCCTGGATTTCAAGATATACTACAAAACTGTGGTAGTGAAAACAGTAAGGTACTGGCACAAAAACAGACACATAGATCAATGGAACAGAATAGACAGCCCAGAAATAAACCACACATATACGGGCAATTCATTTTCAAGAAAGGAGACAAGGATATGCAATGGGAAAAAGACCACCTCTTCAACAAACGATGTTGGAAAAAAACAGCTAGCTACATGCAAAAGAACCAAAACTGGACCACATTCTTAAACCATACACAAAAACAAACTCAAAATAGATTAAAAGACCTAACGGTGAGAACTGAAACCATAAAAGTCTTAGAGAGAGCACAGGCAGTCATTCCTCTGACATGGGCCATAGCCACATTTTCCTAGATGTTTCTCCTAAGGCGAGAACAACAAAATCAAAATTAAACTATTGGGACTGCATCAAAATAAAAAGAGCTTCTGCCCAGTAAAGGAAAGCATCGACAAAACTAAGGGACAACATACTGAATAGGAGAAGATACTTATAAATGGCATATCTGATAAAGGGTTAGTATCCAAATATCTATAAAGAATTTATACAAGTCATCACCCCCAAAACAAGTAATCCAATTAAAAATGGGCAGAAGACATGAACACACATTTCTCCAAAGAAGACATACAGGTGGCCAGTGGACACATGAAAAGATGCTCAACAACACTCATCATCAGGGAAATGCAAATCAAAAGTACAGTGAGATACCACCTCACACCCATCAGAATGTCTAAAATAAAAAATCCAAGAAACAACTAGCATCGGTGAGGATGTGGAGAAAAAGGAACCCTTGTGCACTGTGGGAATGGTGGGAATGCAAACTGGTGCATACACTCGGAAAAGAGTATGGAGATTCCTCAAAAATTAAAAAGAGGACTGCCCTATGACCCAATAATTCCACTACTGGGTATTTACCCAAAGAATATAAAAACACTAATTTGAAAAGATATATGTGCCTCTCTGCTTATTGCAGAATTATTTACAAAAGCCAAACAATGGAAGCATCCCGTGTTCATGGATAGATAAATAGATAAGGAATACACACGCATGCACGCACACACACACACACACACACACACACACGTCACTGGAATATAAGTCAGTCATAAAAAAGAATAAGGTCTTGCCATTTTGCCAACAACATGCATGGATCCAAATGATATAATGCCAAGTGAAATAAGTCAGTCAGAAAAAGACAAATACCAAGTCACTTTACTCATACGTGGAATTTAAGGAACAAAGCAAGTGAACAAAGATAAAAGAGACAAACAGACTCTTAAAGATAAAGAACAAAGAGGTAGTTACCAGAGGGGACATAAGAGGAGTTGAGGTGATATAGGTGAAGGGGATAAAGAATATGCTTATTGTGATAATCACTGATTATGTATGGAATTATTAAATCACTACATTGTACACCTGAAGCTAATACAACATTGTATATTAGTCATACTGGAATTTAAATTTAAATAAATAAAAAGATCTGTAATAAAAACATGATGTAATTCCTTTGTTCTTGTTAAGGCTGAGGGTAATTTTAACAAATTTATTCTTTTTAGTGCATCCGCTCACCTATATGTTCAGGTTTGGCTCTGCCGAAGAGCATAAAAAGCAGGGCAAGAACGTTGTCATTAATGTTAGGGCATTTTGATATTTGAGCCTTAAATTTGTAGCATTTACTACTTTTCCTAATCTCTTGGTTCCTATGGCTCAATTCATATCTGTTAGGCCTTCATCCAACTTTCTTACTTTGTTCCCCCCCCTCTCTTTTTTTTTAAGGATTTTCCATTTAAATGCCTTTCTGGTTTGTAACTAAATGCTTACTTTAAGCGTTAATATTCATGTGTGACTTGATTTCTTCTTTATCTCCTTGATTTATGACAGGTTTTTCATACTATTTCACTCTAGAATTTTAATTGTATTTTATTATTAGAATTTAGATTCCATTTCTGCTATGGGTTTCTTCACCTCCGTTCTCTCAACTCTCTCAGTATTATGGGTAAGATCAGTAAAGAAGTTTCAGTGACACAAAATGGTCTTTCAGGAATAGCCATAATTAAAAACTATGTAATTTAAACCATTTTATAAAACAATCATTTTGTCTCTTTTAACTTTCTTTCACTTATATCTTTTGTTAATTGTATAGTAATAATATTTTGAGGAGTACCATTGAAAATAACAAGTTAAGTCTCTAACACATTTACTTACAAGTGTACTATAAACTTGGCTAGAAAACAACATTTCTGTAAAAAGAGGGGTTATGGAAAATCCATGTGAGAATCCCGGGGGATTTATTCATTCATTAATATATATTTAATAAATGCTTATTTCTTATGCATTGTAAATATAAGTGTGAATAAAACGGAGTCTCGGGCTTCAAGGAACTCACAGTCTAGCACAATGATAGACATGCAAACTGGTAATTCCACATGTAATATTATAAGTGTATAATAGTAGGGGCCATAGGTGAGTGGGCTATTAACCTGCCCAAAGAGCCTGGCCAAAACTTCACAGAAAAAAACCTTTTTCAGCTGCATCTTATAAGGTGATTAGACCTTGTCATGCATACAATGTGAGGAAAGGCTTTTTTGGGAGAAAAGGTCATAATGTATGAAACATTTAAAGTTTATTTTATATTCAGAGGATGACCATGGGAATGAAGAAGCAAGTGTGTGCTATTCACATTAACAGATTAAATAATAAATGGATATTTGGACAAGATTGTGTACCTTACTGAGGGATTCAAATTTTATCCTGAAGCTTTGGAGAATTCAGTATCATTATAGAATGGTTACTTGAGGATTATATGGTCCTCCATGTGAGAGCTGAAGTAGGGGAGAGACAGAGGTAGAGGAGGAGCCTATTTCAATAACCTAGTCACAAATGAAAAAAATGGGTGGGATGGAATGGATTTGAGAACCATGGTTGAGGTTGAGTTGTTGGGTTTTTTTTATTGTAGTGATGGTGAGAAAAATGTCAGATAGTACCTGCTTTGAATACCCAAGAGTTAAGGAAAAAATGTTTTAAAGATGAAAAGAAATCTAAGGCTAAGAGGAAGTACATAACAGGGGACTAGAAAAGTCTGTCTCCACTGAACAATTTGGTGCCATTCTCCTTAAAGTCCATGAGAATGGGGCCCTCTATAATTGTACGTATATGACCTGCATGGCTATATGCAGTCAAGAGTAGAGCAGTCCCTAAGATCGTTGAGGCTAGAGCAAAATTCTATGGGGCTCCTGTCAATGAAAACAACTTGATTAAAAATGTGTTATAAAACTCAAGGGCCTATTCAAGTTATAGTGATTTATCAATGAAGAATTTGAATAAAGATTAGAGAAGGTACTTAAATATTGTTATTATTGTTCAGTCAGTGCACATAAAGATTCTTCATAAACCTAGACACCACCTCTTCCTGTCAGGTTTAAGGACCATGTCTTTATTATCAAATTGATTCATTAATATCTAAATTGATTTCTGGCTAATTTCATACCTCCCATCATTAGAAAAGAAAATAATGCTATTTTTGCTCATAATGCCATGATTCTTCCCATCCTTTTTATGTTGAAATAATAAAGATTTTCTTCAGTTCTCTAATACAAATTTTTAAATGTTGATTACATTTTTACTCATGATGCTAAATCAACCACTGTGATACCTGTGAATATCGGCTCTTTTTGATTGTTTCATAGATTGTTACTCTGCTTCTTTGATGAAGACCACAAATGCAAGTCTCATCCAGGGTATGGTGAACCATGAATGACAATTCATCATTCAGAAGTTTGTAGTACAGGTATTGAACAACACATCTTCCAACTGTGTCTTCTCTTGAACTCTTTAGCCTGTCATCTCTGCATTTGTAGAGTATTACTTCTTTAATTATTAACTACACCCCTGCCATCACACATCCCACCAGCAAAGAAGATAAGTGAGGGGTCCATAAGTAGAGTGATGGGACAGTCCTATTTGCACAAAGAATGTCTGTCCTTTATGCACTACAGCTTAAGAGTGACCAGGAGAATATAATGGTACTACATCAATCAGAGACAAGAGAGGACATCAATAAGAAGGGCCCTTGGCATTGAAAAGTACTCCCTTTCCAGTCTCAAAAGTCCCTGCAGGAGACAGGTTTGGTAGCTACCCAAGAGGACTCTCTGACACTGGGCACAGAGCATGTGGAAGGGATGGGTTAACCATTTTGGGTCCCAATGATGAGGGGTACACATTGTAAAGGATTCTGACTACTACTCTTTGGGTGCTAGAGACCAGAGGCAGCACTTTAGTGGACACTAAATGAGTGAGAACCAACTGACAGATTCACACACAGGGCTCAAGCCTAATGTTCAGATCAGGATACCCTCCTGATCTTTAGGCATGATCTATAGGGCTCCTTGGGAATTCTAGTCAATCCCATATCTGAGGTAGAAGGCAAGGGAATAACCCAAAGGGGAAAAATAGCAAGCTGTTCTAGGCTTGGAGCTCCTAACCCAGACTGTACTTTCGATTCTAGACAGTCCAAGCCTCTAGAAAGGGACTTTAAATTTTGAATTTGATACATTTGACAACTTCACTCATGCATGACAAAGCCTGGACACAGAGACCCCTGCCCAGATAACACTGCTAACCTCAGCTGGTCTCAAGCATGGTAAACTAAAACTCAAAAAATATTCGAGGAAGGCATTCTGAGGAATAGGTTCCAGGGCAGTACCCTACTTGCTTGCTTGCTTGTCTAACGTGTTTCTAATCAGTGGTACTGATTCAGAGCAGATGTCAGATTTTTTTTTTTGGATGGGCCAAGAGTTTTGTTAATAAGCTTTAATATATTCTCTCTTTAAATTAGCTAATAATCTCATTTAGAAGTTATTAACTCTATCATACATAGGAGAAAAGTGACTTTAAGAAATTGAGCAAGTTATAACTATCACACAATAAATATTGGAGCCAGGAATCAAATCTAAGTCTATGTAACATCAAAACTCATGCTCTTGAGGATGTAGTCTAAGCTTTCTATTTTCTGAGGTGGGAGGTAAAAGTAGAGTAATCCTAACTGACCTGACTCCTCCAGCCATGTATCCTTCTTTAATCAAGCTGTCCCTGGTATCAAAGACATAGGCTGTTTGACACAATTAAAACTACTCATGGAGACTAGGGCATGCACAATGCTAACAAACAACTAAACTAAGAAACTCAGTGTCCAGTTATAAAACAGAAGGTAAAATAGATAGTAAAGATAGAAATAATTTTTATATTTATAGTGTTATGAAGAATTGCTTTATTTTGTAATTTTTTTCTTATCCACGTGAGCAGTGGAGAGAAGTTTAAAATAATTTAAGAAGGGAAGACAGAAAACAATTTTCATAATGCTCTCTTAAAATCCAGAAGATTTTAGGTGTCCATTTTTGAAATAAATCTTTTCTCATGCATTTAGAATAGTGTAGCATCTGGCTTTGATTAAGTAAGCCAGTTGTCTGAGGACAAAGTGGAGGGACAGGAAAACTCAGTGGTGAAGGAAAAGAAAGAAGACAGCCTCCAGCAATAATTCAAGATTCCTTCTTTTTCCACTAGTCTCTGTTGCTCCAGATTTGTGGCTTTTGTGGATTTAACTTTTTCAAGTGGTAGATAGTGTTTATGCATCTTCCATAATCTCCTCCTAGGCAGTTTTATCAAATTTTTTGACTAAGTTTCCTTTCTAGGCCCTAGACCCTCATCCCTAGAATGACTGAGCCCATTGCCACTCTACCCTCTCAGGGCAGTATTGCTGAAATTGTCTGTTAACTGGGAATGGAGTTTCAAGAACCTACTAAGTAGATCATGCAGGTATCAAAAGCATTCCTTCTTGCTCCCACTAGAATAGCAGCTCTGCCCCCATGAGGTCAATTACCTCTGGCCTAGATATTAACTCCTCTTGCGTGTTTGGCACAAGGAGCTGAGGAGCGGATCCATGAAGTTCCTCATTCTGTTTGGCTTGGAGTAGGACTCCCAACATGTGCTTTTAACTATCAAACTCTTGTAAACCCTGGGGTTCATGTTGCTGCCATGCCAGCCTTGCTGTTCATTATGATAACTGCACTCGCCTGTATTCTGACAGTTACACCTTGTCACCTGGCCTCTATTCTTCCCAATTGTTATCATCCACATTGAAAATGATGTGAAATTCTGTGCATTGCAATTCTGTGAAAAACTTCACCTGGAAAGGAGAGCCTCTACTGAACTTAGTGATGCCAAGAGTACATTACTCTGGTCAGTGTGTGGAACAGCATCCTCTAGGAGGTTTATAGCCATATAAAATATATCCACTCTAAAATGCCTACTTCTCCAGTCCACTTTAAGCCCCTTCTTTCATCATTTCTCATGGCAATTTTGGAATTTCCATCTTTTTTTTTTTTTTTTAAGATTTTATTTATTTATTTGACACAGAGAGAGAGATGACAAGTAGGCAGAGAGGCAGGCAGAGAGACAGAGAGAGGAGGAAGCAGGCTCCCCGCTGAGCAGAGAGCCCGATGTGGGCCTCGATCCCAGGACGCTGAGATCATGACCTGAGCCGAAGGCAGCGGCTTTAACCCACTGAGCCACCCAGGCGCCCTGGAATTTCCATCTTAATGTGATCTGTCACTTTTTCCACGCTTCTAAAAGCCATCGGATGTAGGTACCATCTCCAGTCCTGATGTTAAGAAGATCCTCTGGCTTTTGTACTTAGGTTTTTTTTTTTAAGTTTTTATTTAAATAATCTCTGTACCCAACATGGGGCTCAAACTCACCATCCAGAGATCAAGAGCCACATGCTCCTCTGACTGAGCCAGCCAGGCACCCGTTGTACTTAAATTTTTGTTGCTGGTTAATCACTTTTGGCTTTTTGTTCTTTTACCCCAGAACTTCAATTGAGGTTAGTAATAGCCATTTAATTCCATTGTCATCCTAGTTACTACTTTCTCCATGAAGAGTCAAACACCTCATATATCACACCAGCTTATGTATTTTCCTCCCTCAACAGAGCATCCCAGTTACCACTGATGAACAGTTGCACTGCTACCTTGTCCCAGGGGTTATCTGTACTTCTTGAATGAATAATGAGTGTCTGTTGCCCACTAGGCTGTAGGTGACCCAGCTCCGAAAGCCTTAATAGCATTTGCTTTCTTGCACAATCTTAATGTGGACCATCACCTGTCATAGGTTGAGTTTTTCAGGAAGCAGACACTGAGGTGGATATTAGCAAGTAGCACATGAATTAAGAAGTACTCTGAGGATCAACACCTGTATAAGGGAGGGGATTAAAACAGGATTGAGGAGAGGGAGAAGTTGAACTCTGGTGAAGTCCCTTTGAAAGCCTCATCTGACTTCTTGAGGAGCTCTTCAGCCAGGACGACCCTTGAGGAATCATTTTGAGTTAGAGTGAGGGGGCTGAGCACTTATGTCTCTGTATTGATGAGTCATTGTATGCAGGCTTCCAGGGAAGGAAATGTTGCCTTAGATGAGGGGATGGACCACAGGGGCCATCTTATAGTAGCACTCTCAGGTGTTGGGGAGCTAAGTGCTTCATTCCTTTTTTTTTTTTTAAGATTTATTTATTTCTTTGAAAGAGAGAGAGAGAGAGAAAGAGAGAGGAGAGTGCACACAGAGGGAGAGGGAGAAGAAGAAGCAACACCCGACTGAGCAGGGAGCCCAAGGCAGGGCTTGATCCAAGGACCCCGGGATCATGACCTGAGCTGAAGGTATACACTTAACTAAGTACTTCAGGTGCCCCTAAGTGCTTCATTCCTGAGAGGAATTTTGACAACACATCATAGTGTGCACCACAAAATTAAAATAAAATGTAACTGAATATTGAGTTAGGAGCATGGTCCTTTCTCTTATTTCCTAGGCTACTGACATTTGGTAATAGATTATGTAGCACTTCCTAGTCCTGCTCACAAGAAATTGTATAAATCTAGAAGACTTCAACAAGACTCTGTGTGTCATTTTTCCTCCTTCCTGTAGATGAAGAACACATAGTCCAATGAATCTTTATCTCTTTGGGGCATTAGAAATAAGAGACATTTGGACTGAAAAAAAGATGTAATAATTTTTGTCTTGGAAAAAATAACCATAGGAATATGCCCAACTAGTGATATCTTTTCCCCCAAATAATTAAAGATCAATTTACATTAGGGAAATTTTGGGGGGAATTCATTTTATTTCAGTAATATAATAAAGTCTTATTTGCCAAATTTAAAAATTGATATAAAAAATTTAAATAGATTAGCAATATTTCAGACTCTTTATAAGTAGAGCAAAAATGTAAAGAATATTAAAATACTGTACCAATTTCTTTGTGTTTTTCACGTTTGCCTGAAGTAATTCTATGATTATTGTTCCATGACCTCATGGAACAATATTTACTAGTATTTAATAGTATTTACTAATACTGTTAATAGTAATTTAACAATATTTAATCCTCTAACTTTATATTCAGATTCTATAATAATATAGGTGATTATTAAAGATAAAATAGTAACATTAAAAAGAAACAGTAATCATGTAGTTAAAAATATCTCTTGAAGTATTAAAAACTGAAATTCAATTAGGTTATCTAAATTTCCGGATTAAACATAAAGATTTAGAGGCAGAACTTGGACTTAGTAGGAAAAGGAGAGAGAATGATACATTTACCTCTGAATGTTAGATTTCTTCTCCTAACTGGTATTCCTTTTCAACATACCATTTCATATGTTCTTTTCTGCCCCTGTACTAATCCTATCAAAAACTGAAAATGAACTTTTGAAAGATAATAAGCTCTTTTCTTAAATTCTTAACAACTACCTAAATATAAGAAGCAGATTTAAATCTAAAATAATGGTAAAATTTTCAGTTACTTTATACATATCCATATTTGATCATATTTAATGACTGATTTAATGATGTTCAGCAATAATAAATTTAAAGATAGGACTCAGGCTTGTCCTAAAAAAGTTGTCTAATTTTGCTTCTTCCTTCCTCTCAACTTCCTCACCATTCTTTTTAACAATGTGTAAGGGAAACTATTTCAGATGAAAAGAGGGTCAGGGAGCTCAGAAGACCACTTTTAAGATATCCATATAATTATTTTGGTAAAAAGCAAAAATAGCTCTTATATTTGTGAGTTCCTTAATGAAAAATCCTTTAAGGGGGAAAAAATCCTGTATCAAGGGTAGAGGTACTCTCTACATCTAAGCAAGTGAGATCCAAACATTTCAAACATTCATTTAATAAGAAATATTAAGTTTATTAAATCCACAGAGATCCTGATGTCTTTCAGAAATAAACATAGCTTAACTATTCAAAGAATGTAAAATTCTGTTGAAGGCTAAAATCAGCAAAGTAAACATTCAAGTTAATAAACCACGTGATATCCTCTACAAATGAATATTGTGCACCCGTTTTAACATTTAATCTCCAGACTGCCTGGGAACAATAGGAAATATGATAGCCAAAGGTTGTTATCCTCTTATCCACTGTCCTTTCTATGTAGCCTCTACCATGATCTCTTCAGTCTCTCTTTGTCTCTGTCTCCCCCCACCTCTATCTCTGCCTAGTCAGATCAGATCATGTTCTTTTTCCAAGGCTTATTATAGGTTTGATCACTTCCTTGGGTCTATCTTTCCTCTGATCCTTCTTGGAGTTTATGCCTTATTACTGCCCCTTGCTCTTATCCAGCCTTCTTCACATTTCTCAGGGTCCCAACTATATTAATTTGGTCTCACCAACACTGTCAGCTCCTTAAAGGTTGGGAGTCTGCTTTAGATCTCTCTTGGATTCCTAACAACACCTGTTTCCTCACATTCTCCCTGCAAGATGGGAAAAAAAAACATTTAAATTTCCTTTTTGGTGATAACTTTGTCTGTAGCTTATAGAAGGAAGTCAAGGCAGGTGCAGAATGTTTTCAGAAGTAAATAACACCTAGGCCACCTACAAAACAAGAGCCTATGGGAAAGACAACTAGTATTTTAAAATTTTATAAAGGAATATTGGGGATAAGAAATTAAATTTATTCTAGCAAAATATCTATTCTCTTTCAGTGATCTTGAGCATTTCATTTCACCTCATTCTGTTTCATTTGACTCCATAAAACTCTGTGGTTTCCTTTCTACTGGTGTAATTTTCTCTTATTATTTACACAAGATGATTGCATATTTACTCTAGAGGGGAAAGAAAATATACACTGAAAGACCTTTGTCATTGAACCAGCTATGAAGCTTTAATCTATTAAGAGTAGCCTTTTAGTGCCGTGAATGCTTTTTATCTTTGTTTAAGTTACTCTTTAGTATGCCAAAAGCAGACATCAAAGGGGTCCCAACGCTCCATAACAATTAAGTAGTCAAGCCTTTTTGGTGTTTTCTGGTAATTAGTTGATAAAAGAACTGTCAAAAGGCAGGAGTTGTGAGTATCCCAATGATAGGAAATATCTTACACTTAGGATGCTTTCTTAGAAAACCCACCTCTTGACAGAAGCACACTTCTGAAGTTGGATAATGTATATCCCAAAGATTTCTGCTTTATAATTTCAAACATTCACCAGCATCTTTCATTATTATTATTATATGTTTGGTTTTATTCTTTCTGGCAAAATCCTCCCAGGGAATAATAAATGAGAGCTAGAAGGCTTTATGTTTATGGGTTTAGAAAACTGTTATGTAGTCTGTGTGCTGTCTTCTGAGCATGTCAAAGAAGCTTTCCATTGGGGATCTCTATGCCTCTCCATGCAGTTCTTCTCCTTATCAGTTCTTTAGTGCACTTGCACTTACCTGTTCTTTAAAAGTCAAACCACTAGAGTCCACTTTGTTATTAAAAGGCATCATCACTGTACCTTTCATGAAACAACTCCACTATTAACTTTATTAATAATATTTATAAACCGAAAATACTCCAGGATCTAAACCTAGGAAAATAAGTTAACAAACTGTGGTATATTTATATGGAATACTACTCAGCAATTAAAAAAGAATGTATTGCTGATACATAAAAGCATGGATGAATCTCAAAACCATTAGGCTGAAATTAATGGAGACTTAGTCTAAAGAGTATACACTGCATCCATTTATGTCCATTTATATAAAAATCTAGAACAGGCAAAACTAATCTGTGGTATATTAAATAATCAAAACAATGTTTTCCTCAGGGAATGGTGGTGAAGATTGACAGGGAAGGGACATATGGGGGTGATGGTAATATTCTAGATTTTACTGGGGATGTGGGTTACAGAAATGCGTTCACTGTCACAACTAAACAAATGTGCACTTAAGATTTCTCCATTTTTGTGTGTGTAAGTTTTACATAAGAAATACAAATATCCAAATCTGGTTAATAATGTATGCTGAAGTCTATAGAGAGAAGTGTGCCATCTGCTTTGAAATTCATCAAAACAATTTGTCGATGGATTTTAGAAGGATGACTAGTTAAGTAGGTGATAAATAAAATAAAATATTGGTGAAAAATATAAATTTAGGTATATAGGTATTCACTGTGAAGTAATTTCAATTTGGTGTTGTGTTTGAAATATTTTGTGATATAATGATGGAGGAAAGGAGAGCACTAGCTGATTGTTCTTGGTAGTTTATTACTAGTAAGTCTCACTAAATTTCCTAGAACTTGAGTGCACTTACTATTTTTTTGGCTTGCAGCAAGTTTATAACCAAAATAAACTCTCAGTATCTCTCAAGAAAATAAGGACACTGGGTATATGAATATAAGAATGCTACAGCTGTTATTTGAACTTTTGCTACTATTTAGAATGACTTTGTTATGTATTATATGAAAAATTCAAACTTAGCTATTAAATAAATCCAAATCAAAAGGTCTGTGAATTAAGCCTAATTTTCCTTATGGGTTAAAATTTACTAAATAAAATGAGTAGGTACTTAAATAGTTTTTTAAAGACTATTAAAAATATAAGCTGTCTAAAAAGAGTTTTAACAAATTTCTAAAATTGAAGGTTTGCACCATCTGGAGTGAGAATCAATCTCATGCATTTCCCCTAGATGGTAGAATTAATATACTGATCATAATCTCTTTAGCCATTAGCTCCTGTAATCCATCCACCATCTCATTAAAACCTCCTCCAAACTCTGATGGACCTATTATTAACAATATTTAAGGTATCTTTTTTTAAGATTTTTTATTTGTTCATTTGAGACAGAGCATGAGAGAGAGGGAGAGAGATTGCACACAAGCGGGGGATAGGAGCAGAGGGAAAGGGAGAAGCAGACTCCCACTCCCACCTGGGGCTTGATCAGGGACTCTGGCATCATGACCTGAGCTGAAGGCAGACATTTAACTTACTGAGCCATCCAGGCACCCCTTAAGGTATCTTTCTGTAATTCATTATCTGAAATAGAAATTTAGATTATTTTAGAAAATTTGAAAAATATAGAAAAGAATACAAAAGAGGAAAATGAAATTAATTCATATTTTATCAAACAAAGAAAATCTTCAGGAAATATTTTATATATTTCTTCTTTTTAAGTATCTATTTTTACATATTTGAGGTTACTTTTAAAAATTTTTAATTCCAGTATAGTTAACATGCAGTGTTATATTAGCTCCAGGTGTACAATGTAGTTATTCGACAATTGTATACCTTACTCAGAGCTCATAATGATAAGTGTACTCTTAATCCCTTTCACCTATTTCACGAATCCCCCCACCAACCTCCTCTCTGGTAACCATCATTTTGTTCTTACAGTTAAGACTCTGTATTTTGGTTTCTCTCTTTTTCTCTTTATTTGTTTTGTTTCTTAAATTGTACATATGATGAAATCATATGTGTCTTTCTCTGACTGACTTATTTCACTTAGCATTATACTCTCAAGATCCATTCATGTTGCAAATGGCAAGATCTCATTCTTATTTAGGGCTGAGAAATATTCCATTGTAGACATATGTCTCTTCTTTATCCATTCATCTATTCATGGAC
Source organism: Ailurus styani (assembly GCA_002007465.1). Classification (NCBI taxonomy): domain Eukaryota; kingdom Metazoa; phylum Chordata; class Mammalia; order Carnivora; family Ailuridae; genus Ailurus; species Ailurus styani. Next base: position 5,049,662 of record LNAC01000071.1, on the reverse strand, counting down.
ACTCAGGCTGCTTCCATTGTTTGGCTATTGTAAATAATTCTGCAATAAGCAGAGAGGCACATATATCTTTTCAAATTAGTGTTTTTATATTGTTCGGGTAAATACCCAATAGTGGAATTATTGGGTCATAGGGTAGTTCTCTTTTTAATTTTTGAGGAATCTCCATACTCTTTTCCGAGTGTATGCACCAGTTTGCATTCCCACCATTCCCACAGTGCACAAGGGTTCCTTTTTCTCCACATCCTCACCGATGCTAGTTGTTTCTTGGATTTTTTATTTTAGACATTCTGATGGGTGTGAGGTGGTATCTCACTGTACTTTTGATTTGCATTTCCCTGATGATGAGTTATGTTGGGTTTATTTCTGGGCTGTCTATTCTGTTCCATTGATCTATGTGTCTGTTTTTGTGCCAGTACCTTACTGTTTTCACTACCACAGTTTTGTAGTATATCTTGAAATCCAGGATTGCAATACCTCCAGCTTTGTTCTTCTGTTTCAAGATTGCTTTGGTTCTTCAGGGTCTTCTGTGGTTCCATGCAAATTTTAGAGTTATCTGTTTTAGTTCTATGAAAAATGGTATTGGTATTTTGATAGGGATTTCATTAAATCTGTAGATTGCTTTGGGTATTATGGAGATTTTAACAATATTTGTTCCTCCAATCCATGAGCATAGAGTATCTTTCTATTTCTTTGTGTCATCTTCAATTCTTTCATCAGTGTTTGATTGCTTTCAGTGTACAGGTCTTTCACCTCCTTGGTTAAGTTTATTCCTAGGTATTATTATTTTTGGTACAATTGTAAATGGGACCATTTTCTTAATTTCTTTTTCTGCTACCTTCATTACTGGTGAATAAGAGTGCAACAGACTTCTGTTTATTGATTTTATATCCTGTGACCCTACTGCACTCATTTGTCAGTTCTAGGAGTTTTTTGGAGATTATTTAGGGTATTCTCTACATGGTATCATGTTATCTGCAAATACTGAAAGTTTTACTTCCTCCTTACCAATTTGGATGCCTTTTATTTCTTTGTGTTGTTTGATTGCTGTGGCTAAGACTTCCAGGACTCTATTGAATAAAAATGGTGAGAGTGGACATCCTTGTCTTGTTCCTGATCTTAGGGGAAGTCTCTCAGTTTTTCCCTACTGAGTATGATTGTTAGCTGTGGATTTTTCATATAAGGCCTTTATTATGTTGAGATATGTTCCCTCTAAGCCTACATTTTAGAGGTTTTTTATCATGAATGAATGTATGGCTTTGTCAAATGCTTTTTCTACATCTACTGAAATGATCATGTGGTTCTTATACTTTCTCTTATTGATGTGATGTATCACATTGACTGATTTGTGAATACTGAAGCACTCTTGCAACCCAGGATTAAATACTACTTGTGGTGAATGATTTTTTAATGTATTATTGGATTCAGTTTGCTGATATTTTGTTGAGAATTTTTACATCTATGTTCACTAGAGATTATTGACCTTTAGTTCTCCTTTNCAGAGATTTTTGACCTTTAGTTCTCTTTTTTACCGGTTTCTCTATCTGGTTTTGGTATCAGGGTAATGCCGGCCTAATAGAGTGAATTTGGAAACTTTCCTTCCTCTTCTGCATTTTGGAATAGTTTGAGAAGAATAGGCATTAACTCTTCTTTAGATGTTTGGTAAAATTTACCTGTGAAGCTCTCTGGTCTTGGATTTTTATTTGTTGGGAGTTTTTTGATTGACAACTTCATTGTTTGTGATCAGTCTGTTCAAATGTTCTGTTTCTTACTGCTTCAGTTTTGGGAGGTTTTTGTTTCTAGGAATTTATCCATTTCTTCTCCATTGTCCAGTTTGTTGGGATATAATTTTTCATAAATTCTTTATAATCCTTTGTATATCTATTGTGTTGGTTGTTATTTCTCCTCTTTCTGATTGTTTTTATTTGCATCCTCTTCTGTTTTTCTTTTGATGAATCTGGCTAAATGTTTATCAATTTTGTTGATATTTTCAAAGAAGCATCTCCTGGTTTCATTGATCTCTTCTATTGTGAGATTGCATTTTATACAATGTTTTCTTTCATTGATTTTTTTCTCTGAGTGTTATGATCTAAGTAGTTTTTAAATATTAAGTAATATTTTTCATATAAAGGTATTGTCATCATTCTTTTTAAATTCATGTGTTCGGACAGTCATTCAAAAACAAAAACCTGGGTGGCTCAGTCTGTTAAGCATCTCCCTTCAGCTGAGGTCATGATCTCGGGGTCCTAGGATCAAGCCCAGCATTGGGCTCTCTGTTCAGTGGGGAGTCTGCTTCTCCATCTCCCTCTGCTCTTCCTACCCTCCTCTTCTTGTGTTCTCTCTCTCTCAAATAAATAAATAAAAATCTTAAAAAAAACCACATTTATTGAGTTCTTCCATGTGCTATATTATGTGAGATGGTAAAAAAATATGGGACAGCCAAATAGTAATGATTCCTGTCCTAATGAAACCTCCACTCTTGTAGGGTTGATAGACATTTTAAAAAGGCACAGAAGGCAATAAAGGAGCACAAATGTGTTAAGCACACTAAAGGAAAATAAATTTATAAAGGTGTCTGAGAAAGTAGCACACAAAAAAAAACTAATATTTTTTTTTTGTTTTATCAGAGATTACAAGTAACTCAGTGTCCTTTAAATTTTATGTCTATGTTTCTTGCTCTTATCTTTCAACAGAATTATAAACTTCAGGAGGAGACTTTTAGTTTATCACGTTTATGCCCTCATGTAGCAGTAAAAATTTTATCGAGCACAGAGCAGTCAATGAATATGTATTCAATAAATTACTTTCTTTATGTATTTGGTTTCCTATAAAGGGTTTTTCCTTTTTCTTGGTGTTTGTTTTGTTTTTATACTTTCCATTTCTTTCACAACATAAAGTTTGTAAACTCAAAATATGAATGTAATATATAAGGACAAATTAAAAGAAAGCAAAATAAGAAGCCTGTTAAATATTGCTAAAGCCCTCCCTGCTTCTTAAACTTCTTGATTTACACATTTCATTTTTTCTTTTTATTATTTTTTAAAAGTGTAATGAAATTGGCTTTCACTGGTGAAAGCCTCATGGTCTTAATCTCACTATTTTCACTCACTATATCTATAAATGGTGTTTTAGCCATGTCTTTTTAAATAAAAAATATTCTGCAAAATTTCTTAAATTAATTACAAGAAGTCAAACCTCTCAAAGGAGGTCAGAGTTCCATACTTCTGACCTGCATCTCTATTTTTTTAACTTTCCAAGACTACACACATACATCCTTCAGTAGCAATGAGGTGTTTATAGGCTTTTGAGAATTTAATAAGATAGAAAAACAGACTGGTAATAAACAATGACAGATATGACTGTCTTCACAATGAAGTGTCACTATTTGGGCTCTATAAACTCTTCCAAAGATATAGTTACCTTTGAGATTAAATTTGGAATCATACTTACAATGGGCTCTACTTGAGCCTTTTTTCCTCCAAACACATTATTTCAATCTGATTGGTGTTCATGGCCTCAAGAGTAATTCACAGTACAAAATGTTGTGGGATAAATGAGAAATATCAAAAACATACTTCAGCTATGTTGATTCACAGAAATATTCTAGATTTCATTTCTTCAGTAGTCTTTATAAGGCAGCTTGATTTATAGATATAATTTTTAAGCATATGTCAAAAGTCCTAAAGAAAAATGAATGCCTAAATTTATTTTTCATAATAGTTTGATATTCAAACTTCAATAATATGTTGCAAAATGTTAGAAAAAGCTTTTGAGCTTAGTGACAGATTAAATCTTGATTTATCTTTATCATGGGGAATTAAATACTATTAGATATAAACCTTTTAAAGAAAGGCACTGTGCTTCAGGTTGATTTGTACCAATATTCAGTGCCTTCTACATAGAAGATACCTCGTAATTACTGGATGGATGGATAGATGGATGGATGGATAGATGTTTGGATGGATGGATGGATCCATGCAAAATAAAATTCTCCCTCATCAGTATTCTAAGGAAGTTCCTTCTCATCTAACTGCCATGGTACTAGTTTGTTTTTATTTTTAAAATAACATTCCTAAGGTCTGAGCAGAAGACCATAATAATCATACTTTAAAATTAAATCAAAAGTTGTCCTGTTATTTCTATCTAAATTTCTCAGACACAAGGCAAAAGGTAGACTGCAAATCATCTCCCAATCAAATAAAATGCTGGGGTTTTTTTAGTTAATTATGTTTTCTGTACATCCTTTTGCTGCTCAGTTGTTTTCCTCAATTGTCTTGAAGATTGTAGTCCCCAGAAATAGCTATTTTTACCAATCTGAATGAATTATAGCTTAAGCTACTTCCTGGCTGAGGAAAGTAGCTATTAAAATGCTAACCCACTGAGGTTGGAAAGTGCCCAGTGGAAAGTGACTGTACAGGAAAGTGAGCATACATGCTGTCAGAAAAAGGAACATTTCAATGCATTCCATCCAGGCCAGAGATGCCACTAGAGTTTGAGTGGAAACCTGTTGTGATTCACATCAATGACTCATGAAAACCACAATTCAGTTTACTTTTCGGCTACTGCTGCTGTTTTAGATCACTGAAGTCCTACACTGGTTGGGGGAAGTCACAGATATCAGCATGGACAAAATCAGAACTGACATATTTTTATTGACTTTCACTTCAGCAATTTGATCATTACTGAAGGCAATTCTACTTCCATGGGTTCGATCTTAGCCATCTGAAAATGGAAAAAATAGATTTAGTGATTGACAAGTTCCAATCAAAAGTTATTGATAACTGTAAAAATGGGGTTTTCTAAAATGAAGGCAATTTAGAGACATTTAAAATATCTCCATTGACACTCAGGAATGTGTTTCTGTGCTGTTTAGAAAAATTCTTTCTATTTCCATACAGATCAAGAAAGGTTAGTGATGCCAGAACTGCACTGGAGGTCCCCAAAGGTCTCTTAGTTTTCTGGTAGAAACACGACACCAAGTTTCTCTAAGTACTGGGTCCCAGTTGATTTCCACTGTACTAATAGCTTCTGTGGAGGCATTGGGGCCATCACAGTGTAAAAATAAGGTTATAAATTATATTTTTCTTCTGGAAATCAGGTGTACAAAGTTGAACTAATCATAAATGGACTAATGTAAATTGTTTATTGACAGCTCATGTCTGTCTTTCTGTATGTATACATAGTTGGGAAAATGCAACTTGTAAATACTCAATGCAGGAACTATGATATTAAGAGTAACTTACATGTTCATCTTTGTTTTCCTGTTCTAACTAGATCCATACTTACCCACTTATCCTTCTGTCAGCCAACCACTTTCTCAAGAATTGGGTTTGTGCTATGGTGAATGCTGTGAGAGGTGGAAGAGATGATTCACAGACCTGTACTGCTGGGGCAAATAATAATAATAATAATAATAATAATAATAATAATAATAATAATAAAGAATTTTGTGTTTTCTATTTTCTTGCTTTATAAAAGTGAGCCATATTTCTTATGTATACATGCCTAAAGAATATATTGTGCATTCTTATGTATACCATTTTTAATCTGCTGTATTTTTTTTCACTCAAACTTAGTGTACCCCGATTCACGCTTATTGTTGCATCAAGCTGTAGTTCATTAAGTTTTCACTGCTGTATAGCATCCCAGTTTGTGAATACAGCATCATTCATTTGCTCCTTCCCTCATCAAGAGCATTTGGGCTATTTCCAGATTGATTGTTTTCCTGTCTTAAGAGAACTACACTCAGTATTCTTGTACAGGTGTCCAAATACCTAGGGTTAAATTGTAAGTGAAATGGCTGAGTCATGGGGTATACAAAATTTGAACTTTATAGACAATGCAAAGTTGTTTTCCAATGAGGTTGTATCAAATTATCAACTTGTATTTGCAATGCAGAAAAATTAGGTTTCATCCCCATCTTTCCATCTCTCCACATTCTAAGACTTCTTAATTTTTGCCAATCACATATTGGATATACACTGGATTTACATATTCTTGATATTAGACTTCTTTGGGTTATATATGTAACAAATATCTTCCTGTAATTTGTACCTTGTTTGTTTCTTTTTATTTTCCTTTTACCATTTCTTAAAATTTTAATTCAAGTGAACTAACATATGGTATTATTTTACTTTTGGATGTACAACATAGTGATTAAACAGTTCCATGTATTACTTAATGCTCATCTGATAAGTGTACTCTTAACCTCATTCACTATTTCATTCATCCCTCCACCTACCTTCCCTCCTGGTAACCATCTGCTTGTTCTCTGTGGTTAAGAGTCTGCTTTTTTGGTTTATCTCTCTTTCTTTTTCTCTCCTTTCTTCATTTGTTTTGTCCTCTTATTCCACGTATAAGTGAAATCACATAGGATTTGTTTTTCTCTGGCTTATCTCACTTAGTATTATATACTCTAGCTCCACAAAAAAAATAATAAATACTCTGTATGATTACTGGATCATATGATAGTTCTACATTTAAGTTTTTGAGGAACCTCCATGCTATAGTCCACAGTGGCTGCACTAGTTTGCATTCCCACCAGCAGTGCACAAGGGTTCCTTTTCCTCCACAATCTTAGCAACACTTGTTTCTTGCATTTTTTATTTTACCAATTCTGACAGGTATAAGGTAATATCTCATTGTGGTTTTGATTTGCATTTCCCTGATAATGTGTGATGTTGAGCATCTTTTCATGGGTCTGTTGGCCATCTGTATGTTTTCTTTGTAGTAATGTGTGTTCATGTGTTCTGCCCATTTTAAATTGGATTATTTGTTTTGGGGTGATGACTTGTATAAGTTCTTTATATATATTTAGATACTAATCCTTTATCGGGTATGTCATTACAAATATCTTCTCCTGTTCCATAGGTTGTCTTTCAGTTTGTTGATGGTTTCTTTGCTATGCAGAAGCTTTTTGTTGCAGTCCCAACAGTTTATTTTTGTTTTTGTTGCTCTTGCTTTAGGAGATATATCCAGAAAGATGTTGCTATGGTCATGTCAGAAATTACTGCCTATGATCTCTTCTAGGATTTTCATCACTTCAGTTCTCCCACTTAGGTCTTTTAATCTATTTTATTTTTGTGTATGGTATAAGAATGTGGTCCAGTTCTATTCTTTTCATGTAGTTGTCCAGTTTTCCCAACACCATTTGTTGAAGAGACTGTCTTTTTCCCATTGCATATTCTTGCCTCCTTTGTCAAAGATTAATTGAGCATTAATTATAAGTTTATTTCTGGGCTTTCTATTCTGTTCCCCATTGATCCATGTGTCTGTTTCTGTGCCCATATCACACTATTTTGATTACTACAACTTTATAACTTGAATTTTGGAATTGTGATACCCCCTGTTTTATTTTTCTTTATCAAGATTGCTTTGGCTCTTTGGGTTTTTTTGTGATTCCATAATCACAAAAGGATTTAGGATTGTTTGTTCTAGTTCTGTGAAAAATGCTCTCAGTATTTTGATAGGGATTGCATTAAATCTATAGATTGCTTTGGGTAGTATGGAGATTTTAAAAATATTTGTTCTTCCAATCCATGAGTCTAGAATATCTGTCTACTTCTTTGTGTCATCTTCAGTTTTTTTCAACAGTGTTTTACAGTTTTCAGAATCAGGTCTTTTACCTCCTTGGTTAAGTTTATTCCTAGCATTTTACAATTTTTGTTGCAATTGTAAATAGAACTGTTTTCATAATTTCCCTTTCTGCTACTTCATTATTAGTTTATGGAAGTGAGACAGGTTTCTCTATATATTGATTTTGTATACTGCAACCCACTGAATTAATTTATCAGTTCTAGTAACTTTTTGGTGACATCTTTAGAGTTTTCTGTATATAGTATCATGTTATCTACAAATACTAAAAGTTTAACTTCTTCCTTACCAATTTGGATGCCTTTTATTTCTTTTTGTCGTCTGATTGCTCTGGCTAGGACTTCCAGTACTATATTGAAAAAAAGAGGTGAGAGTGGAGATCCTTGTCTTGTTCTTGATCTTAGGGGAAAAGCTCAGTTTTTAACCATTGCATATGATGTTAGCTTTGGGTTTTTCATAGAAGGCCTTAATATGTAGAGATATGTTCCCTCTAAACCTACTTTGTGGAGGGTTTTTATCATGAATGGATATTGTGCTTTGCCAAAAGTTTTTTCTGCATCTATTGAAATGATCATATGGTTTTTGTCCTTTCCTTTGTTGGTGTAATGTATCACCACTCTTGCAACCCAGGAATAAATCCCTCTTGATCATGGTGAATAATTTTTTTAATATTTGCTGGATTCAGTTTGCTAATATTTTGTTGAGGATTTTTGTATCTATGTCCATTAGGGATTATTGACCTTTAGTTGTCTTTATCTGGTTTAAGTATCAGGGTATAATGCTGGCCTAATAGAATGAACTTGGAAGTTTTCCTTCCTCTTCTATTTTTTCTAATAATTTGAAATGAAAGTAGATGTTAACTCTTCTTTAAATGTTTGGTAGAATTCACTTATGAAGCTCTCTGGTCTTGAGGTTTTTTTTTTTTTTTTTTTTTTTTATTACTGACTCAATTTCATTGTTGGTAATCAGTCTGTTCAAATGTTCTATTTCTTCCTCCTTCAGTTTTAGGAGGTTATATGTATCCAGGTTGTCAAATTTGTTAGCATTTGTATGGTTGTTTGTAGTTTTGTGTTTTCAGTTGTTATTTTTATTTCATTTCTGATTTTGTTTGAGTCCTCTCTTTTCTTTTTTTGAAGAGTCTAGCTAAAGGTTATTGATTTTCAAAGAACCAGCTCTTGCTTTCATTGATGAGTTCTTTTTTTTAAATTTCTGTATTATTTATTTCTGTTCTATTCTTTATTATTTCCTTCCTTTTGCTGGTTTGGGGTTTTATTTGTTCTTTTCTAGTTCCTTTTGATGTAAGGTTAGGTTGTATATTTGAGCTTCTTACTCCTTGAGGTAGGCTTGTATTGCTATAAGCTTCCCTCTCAGAACTGCTTTTGCTGCATCTCAGAGATTATGAATTGTTGTGTTTTCATTTTCATTTATCTCCCTGTAATTTTTTTCTTTTTTTTAATTTCTTGTTTGACCCATATATTGTTTAGTGGCATGTTATTTAACCTTCATGTATTTGTGCTTTGTCCAGATTTTTTCCTGTGGTTGATTTCTAGTTTCATAGTGTTGTGGTCAGAAAAGACACATTGGGGGTGCCTGGGTGGCTCAGTGGGTTAAGCCTCTACCTTCGGCTCAGGTTGTGATCTTAGGGTCCTGGGATCGAGCCCCACATCAGGCTGCTTCCCCCTCTCTCTCTGCCTGCCTCTCTGCCTACTTGTGATCTCTCTCTCTGTGTCACATAAATAAATAAAAATCTTTAATAAAAAAAAAAGAAAAGACACATGGTATGACTTAGATCTACTTCAATTTGTTGAGACTTGTTTTGTGGCCTAACATGTTATCTGTTCTGGAGAATGTTCCATATCCACTTGAAAGAATGTGTATTCTGCTATTTAGGATGGAATGTTCTAATTATATCTGTTGAATCCATCTCGTCCAGTTTGTCATTCAAAGTCACTGTTTGTTGATTTACTGCTTAGATGATCTGTCCATTGATGTAAATGGGGTGTTCAAGTCCCCTACTATTATTGTATTACTATTGACTGCTTACTTTATGTTTGTTATTAGCTGTTTTATGTATTTGGATGTTCCCATGTTGGCTGCATAAATACTTACAATTGTTGTAGCTTCTTGTTGGATTGTCCCTTTTATTATAATGTAGTGTCATTCCTTGTTTCATGTTACAGTTTTTGTTTTCAAGTCTTTTTTGTCTGATAGAAGCACTGTCCCTCTCCCATGTGCTTTCTTTTGGTAACCATTTTCATGATAAATGTTTCTTCATCCCCTCACTTTCAATCTTCAGGGGTCTTCCAGTCTGAAATGAGCCTCTTGTAGGCATCATATATAGATGGGTCTTTTCTTTTTAATCCATTCTATCACCCTATATCTTTTGATTGGAGCATTTAGTCCATTTATGTTTAAAGTAATTATTGATAGATATGTATTTATTGCCATTTTGTTACTTGTTTTGTGGTTGTTTTTGTAGGTTTTTTTTCTGATCTTTAGCTCTTTTTTATGGTTTGCTAGCTTTCTTTAGTGATATACTTGGATTCCTTTCTCTTTATTATTTGCATATATGTTACTGGTTTTTGATTTTTGGGTACTAGTAGGTTTGTCTATAACATCTGCATATATCAGTCTATATTAAGTTGATGGTTGCTTAAGTTTGGACTCATTCTTTTCTCCTCTCCCTCACACATTTTAGGTATGTAGTGTCATATTTTACAACACTTTGTGGAGCTAATTTTGGTTGAGTTGCATATCATAATTGAATGCTGTTCCTATCCCTACTCCCTATCACTAAATATCAGCTCTATTTTTTTTTAAGATTTTATTTATTTAGGGCGCCTGGGTGGCTCAGTGGGTTAAAGCCTCTG
>LNAC01000071.1:5024785-5038806 GCA_002007465.1 Ailurus styani | reverse complement strand
GACCCTGAGATCATGACCTGAGCCGAAGGCAGAGGCTTTAACCCACTGAGCCACTGAGCCACCCAGGCGCCCCAGCTCTATTTTTTTAACAGTCCCTTCTTTTTCCATCGATCTATTATGTCACCCATTCTACATAATGTTCCATTTATCTTTGGATCTTTTCTAAGTTCTGCTGATGATTTTGTCTGTCCCTGCATCAATATAATATTATCTTAATTACTATAGCTTTAGTTTGAGTATTTATATTTGTCAAAACAATTTTCTTTCTGACAACTGGCCCTTTTTTCTTGTACATAAATTTTAGAATCATATTATCAAGTTTCAGAAATATTCCTGATGTGATTTTAACTGCAGTTTTGTAAGATATCCAGGTCAACTAGGAAAATTGCCATTTTCATAATATCATCTTTATATATGAGAAATATTTGACAAATTATTTAGGTTTTATTTAAAGTCTCATTAAAATGTTATACTTTTCTATGAACAGTTCTTGCATGTCTCTTGTTTGATTGTTCCTAGATACTATTGAAAATGATTTTTTAGGTTATATCTTCTAATTATCATATCTTCATGTCTGTACTCTTTTCAATTTTGAGGAATCTGGTTTTAAACCACTTGCTATTATTTTAAGCTATAGTAATGAGAATTAATCCAACTGTATCCAAATGAATACATTAAGCTTTTCCAGTCCTCTGTATTTCCCTTTCATCACCCTGTTACCCTGCTCTAATAAGACAAAGTCTTTGATGCTCAGCAGACACTTGTTATATGCTAGTCACCACTTCACCATGCCAACATTCTCAAATTTTTCCTAGGGTCAACCTCAGAACAGCAACATTTTTATTAAAAAAAGCAAAAGCCAACATTTGCCTTTTCCACCTCTTTTGGGGGGAAAAAACAGTATGAATATGTTTCCAGTTTCTTCATGGGCAGCATGTCTCATCCTCATCCATCCCAATCCCAAATTGTACTGTGTCCCAAAAGGTGTTTTAATAGTCCTGAAATGATTCAATTTAAAATAATAAGTGGTAGGGTAGTCAGTTAAGTTTGAAAACTCCCATTTATTATATTTCTTGCTTGGAGGAAAAAAGTACAAATTACTGCATAAGAAGTTCAGCCATAAATAAATGCTTAACTTGCTTTTTCAATGGCTTCCAAACTTAAGAAAAACAATAGAGTGATTTGACTATATATAAACATCCTTCAAGATATTCAAGAAATTCAAGGGTAAGAAATGACGAGGTTTTTTGGGGCTAAATGTCTAATCTATTTGACATGTATGAACATTAGGTCCTTGTGACCAAGATATATTAACTTTGATACATAATATGGAGAACACTGAATATATTTTATGTTAAAATAATAGAAAGTAAGACACTCCATTAGCTGTAGCTCTCACTGTAGGGGAAAAATATCTCACTTCCATTTTTTTCATTACCTCAGGAATATTAAATGCCAGTGTATCCAGGCAACGAAATAAGAACACTTATTATCTTATTCATGTTATTAAAGTTGCTGTCCTTTTACAAAAAGAGATTTATTAAGCCAAGAAATAGCTTTCTTATATCTAAATGGAAAAAAATATATAAAATCACTTCTACCCAAGTATTCAGTTTTAGAGCCATGTAGAGTAAAGGAGTGAAGTGACAGAGACCTAGTCTATCTAGATCTGCAAGATCTTCCTTACTAAAATTCAAACTTCTTGCTGAAGAAGAAAGGAAAGAAGTTAAGAGGTGAATCCTGGAGAGAAACCAAGAAAGAAACAAATCCATCTTAGGGTTTGTAGGAGAAGAGGTGATAACTAACATTTTCTAAGTGCTTTATATGTGCACAGGTCTCTATAACTTAAAAAAATTAAATTAAATTTGCATTTATTTTAATTATAGCAAAATAGACATAAAATTTACTATCTTAACAATTCTCAAGTGTTTACTTTAGTGACATTAAATACATTCACATTTTTGTGCTACGATTATCACTATCTATCCATTGAACTCATTTCATTTTACAAAACTGATAACTCTACCTATTAAATAATAATTCTACATGCTCCCCTTTACCTCAGTCCCTGGCAGTTACCATTCTACTTTCGGTCTCTATAAATTTGACTACTTGAAGTAGCTCATATAAGTGGAGTCTTGTAATGTTTGCCCTTTTGTGATTGACTTACTTTATTTAACATTATGTCCTCAGAGTTCAACCATGTCATAGCATATGTCAGAGTTTCCTTTCTTTTTTAAGGCTGAATAATATTCCCTTGTATGTATACATCACATTTTATTTATCTATTCATCTGGTGATGGATACTTGGGTTACTTCCATCTTTTTGATATTGTGAATAATGCTGCTATGCATATGGGTGTAAAATATCTGTTAGAGTCCCTGTTTTCATTTCTTTAGGGTATAAGGTATATAGCCAAAGGTGGAACTGCTGGATCATATTATAATTTTAAGTGTAATTTTTTGTGAAAAATACCAGAACAACTTCCACTGCAGTTGTACCTTTGTACATTCCCACCAACAGTGCACAAGTATATCTGTTTTTTTGCTTTGTTTTGTTTTGTTTTTTAGTTGTTGTTTGTAGCCACCTAATGGATGGGAGGGGATATCTCATTGTGGTTTTTATTTACATTTCCCCAATGATTAGTGATATTAAGCACCTGTTCATGCACTTACTAGTCATTTATATATCTTTGAAGATATGTCCATCTAAGTCCTTTGCCCATTTTCTAATTGGATTATTAATTTTCTTGTTGAATTGTAGCCATTCTTTATATATTCTGAATATTGACCCCTTATCTGATTTATGATTTCCAACTATTTTCTCCCATCCTATGAATTGTTTTTTCATTCTCTTGATTATATCCTTTGATGCACAGAAGTTTTTATTTTGATGTAGTATAACTTATCTATTTTTCTTTTGTTGCCTGTGCTTTTGGTATCATATCCAAGAAATCATTGCTGAATCAAATGCCAAGAAAAGTTCCTCCTATGTGTTCTGCTATATTTTTATTTGTTTTTAAGTCTGTGTGGGCTAAATCGGCACTCTGCCCAAAATTCTTTTGTTGAAGCCCTAAACCCCGATACCTCAGAATGTAACCACATTTGGAGATAAAGGCTTTAAAGAGGTAATTAAGTTAAAATGAGATCTTCAGGGTAGGCCCCAATCCAATATGACTTGTGTCACTATAAGAAGAGAAAACTTAGATATAGACATGGGCACACAGAGGAAAGACCATGTGAGGACACAGCAAAAAGGCAGCAATCCACAAGCCAAGGAGAAAGGCCTCAGTAGGAACCAAAGCTGTTGACAGTTTATCTTAGACTTTGAAACCTCCAGAACTATGAGGAAATGAATTTCTGTTGTTCAAGCCACGAACTCTGTGATATTTTATTATGGCAGCCCTAGCAAACTAATACAAGGTCCATAGAGTTTTGTTTTGTTTTTGTTTGGAATTAAACTTTTTATTTTGAGATACTGTAGATTTACATGCAATTGTGTCTTTTATTGTGTTTCCCTTAGTGGTAACATCTTAGAGAAATAGAGTACACTATCACAAAGAAGACCCTGATATTGAGGCAATTCTAAGGTATTCATATTTGCTCCATTTTACTTTTACTTGTTTGTGTGTCTGTGAATGTTTTTAATTCTGTACGATTTTATCACATGTGTGTCTACTCATATCAACCACCACACTTGAGATATTGGATGTTTCTATTTCAAGATCTCTAGTTTTTTTTCTTTTATAACCCCAAATCCTTAACTCCTGGCAAACTGCTAATATCTTCTCAATTTGTATAGTTTTGTCATTTCAGGAATACTATATATATGAAATCACACAATATAAAAACTTTGGGATTGTTTTTTCCTCCCACTCATCATAATTCCTTTGAGACTCTTTCAAATTGTTGCTTGTATTAATAATTCATTATTTTTTACTGGTCAGTAGTATTCTATTATTTATATGTACCAGGAGCTATTTACCATTTAACCATTCACCTGCTCAAGGACATCTGAGCTGCTTCAAGTTTTGGGCTATTAGCTCAAATCTACCTCTTCATTATTAGTTTGTTTTTGTCTTTCCTGTTTCCTTTCTTGCCTTACTGTGGGCTAATTGAACATTTTTTTAGGTTCCATTTTGATTTATTTACACCGTTTTTGTGGTATGTCCTTTCATATGATTTTATTTAGTAGTTGCTCTCTATGCAGTTTTTTTAAAATTAATTTTCCCAGTCACCTTTTAAGATAAATATTGCTAGGTCTGTATCACAGGTATGAAAACTGAGGCTCAGGAATAGTATGTAGCATATCTTCCAGTAAGCAGCTCCGCTGGAATCTGAACCTAAATCTCTCTGATTACAGAAGCACTAGTCTTGCTAGCACTATACATATATGGCTTGCCACTGGCCTCAGGGTAAAATAGAAAAGCCTTTCACATTATGAATCATCTTTATCAGGGAGGAAGTCCACAAGATCAGGCAGCACTGAAGAAGAATCTGAAGTATCATAACTCAAGACTTCTGCTCTTACTCTTCTCTCAGCCCATGATGCCTCTTTCTTAGCGCCCTTCTACCTATTGAAACCCAATGTACTGAAATACAGCCTCCTTCATGAGTCCTTCCCTAATTGCCTTACCTCTCTACAGTGGAAAGTGATTTTTTTTCCTTTGGCTTCTCTAGAACAGTTTGTTTATACCTTTCCTCTGGCCTGGATTCTGGCTAGCTATTTATATATTTCTTGCTTCCTGTCTTGATTGAAACTCTTTGAGGAAATAAACTAAGACATAATTCATTTTTGTCACCGTTACAATGTCTAGCATATAGTAGTTGATCTAGCAAATATTTGTTGAGTTCAGTGGAACTGAAATAGGGCTCAGAGCTCTGGGTAAATCTGAGCTGAGTTATTTGGAAGGAAAGTCAGTATGCACCTTTGTATATAATGATCATTTAGTTATTTATTTGGCAGATTATACCTTTTAAGTGTGTTATACAAAATTTTTAAGAGGAGAAGGATTCATAGAAAGCCGATCAATTGGATTCTTAATGGGTGAGTAATTCCTCATTCCTGTTTGGAAAATTTCTCAGGTCAGTAAGTAATTATGAAATTTTCATTTTTTAAATTAACTGAAGCTCAAATTGCTGGTGCTCAAAGGAAAAAGGAGAGGATGTTTCTATTTTAATTATTATAGATCAAACACTGTGAAATATCTCATTCAGAATTGTCTCTCTAAATTCAGGACAAGGATAAGCTAGCAAGTGTTTGCTAAGCTCAGATATTTAAAACCTACTCTAGGGGAAGAGAAGTCATTTAGTTGACATAATGACCCCTTTATACATTTAAGCAGTGCTTAGCTTTATGAAGCCATAAAAATATATGTACAGTAATATACTCATTTCTTGTTCTAAAACAACCACTATAAACCATGATTTGTAAGTTTTAAACATAACTGCTTTCCTAGGAGGACATGTATACGATTTATATTGCTGTACTAGTCCTTCCTAAGTGCTTCTAGAAGTCCATTTTCTTCATGAGTTATGGCTTTTCAAATAGAATGGAAGTACTATTGAATGTTGTTAATGCAATTCTATTTTTAAAAGATAAATTAAATTTGATTATTTGAATATGACCAGTCAAAAAGGGAACAATTGCATGAACCCTTATTTTTAATTTAACTAGGAATAAATATATGCACAACAATGACTACCCATCTCTAAGCTTAAAAATCATAAATCTTTGAGTTAGAAGAGACCTTGACTGTACCTCAGTGCTTCTAGCTGAAACAGTCTGACTATAACTGCACAGAATTGTAAAATAACCTACGATTCATAAGTAAAGCATGCACAGTGCTTTGCATTGTATGAAATATATTTAAATGGTCATGATGAAGAGTGTGGATTTAGAGACCAACCTTAAGGAAGTTGTCTGATCTGGGCAATTCCATTTCTTTCTGGCTAGTATCTATTCTTAGTGACCCATTACCTATAGAGTGTCAATACATTGTTTTCAACATGTGTCCACCTCTTCTGCCCCAGTGATCTCCTTCTGCTCCCTCCCCACCATGCACCTCATGCTTCCTTGTCCATTTCTTTATTTACACTGTTTTTCAAGACAAATTCACTTTTCTTCTTTACATCAAACTAAAGCCTCTTAAACAACAGCCTGAGTCTCATGTCTTTTATGAAAATGTTTAGACTACAGCATTTAGAAAGCTCTTTTTCTCGAAAGTGTTACTTATTCATTCAACAAGTATTTGAGTTCATAGGCACTTTGCCATACACAGTAATCTATATTCTCTGCCGACAGCATTTTCAATGGTGGTTTTTAATCTGTGCCCCACAGAGTCCTTGTGGGTGACCTAAGGATCATTTTAGTTGGCCAGGATGCTGCTGACATACAGCCCTTCCTTTCCAATTTAATCAGTTTTACTTTTATCAGTTTTACATAGGGAACTGGCATGCACTAATATACAGGGTTCTGCTGATTTTCTTTAGTGACTGAAAACTGTTTTAATGAGGGAAATAGAAAATAAGCAGATAATTACAATTGACTAATTCATTATACTGATATGTATAGTTAGGGAACAACTGTGAGGGGCATAACTTCTTATTTTTGATGATCTACATACCTATTTCTCTCCAACTTGCCTTGAAAGCTTCTCAACAGGAATCGTACCCTCCACTAGAATCCATGAGGGCAAGATGCTGCCAGTTTTGCTTGTTGTTGTACCCCCAGATACCTAGAACAGTGCCTGGTCCAACATACTCACTGAATTATACTGGTTGGATATAGGAAGTTTATTTGCTTCATTTTATCTTCCACAGGCAGTACACATAATAAATGTTCATGACATATTTGACAAATGAACAAATGACTTTTGAAAAAATAGATTTGTCTTTCTTACATGAAAGAAGCAAGACAAGGGAATTAGGTTATAAAATGTGTGGAGAAGAGAGGGTAGCACAAGGACAAAAATATAGGTCTTGGATGGCTGTGTTCCTTTTAAATCCCTTATCTGAAAACAATTCTCAATATGAAAATGTAATTTGAATTTAGCTCTTCTTTCATTGGTAATATCTTACTATTTTATGTGTTCTTTTGTTTAAATTATTACTTTGTCTCAGTTGTAAGATTGTTACTTTCAAAGATTTTTATTTATTTATGTAAGGCAGCACAAATGCAGGTGGGAGAGAAGCAGAGGACAAGGGAGAAGCAGAAAGCCTGCTGAGCAGGAAGTCTGGAGTGGGGCTCAATCCCAGGACCCTCAGATCATGACCTGAGCAGAAGTCAGACACTTAACTTACTGAGCCCTCCAGGGCCCCCTAAGAGTGTTACTTATTTTTTTAAGATTTTATTTATTTATTTGACAGAGAGAGAGAGATCACAAGTAGGCAGAGAGGCAGGCAGAGAGAGAGGAGGAAGCAGGCTCCCTGCCCAGGACTCTGAGATCATGACCTGAGCCGAAGGCAGAGGCTTTAACCCACTGAGCCACCCAGGTGCCCCAAGAGTATTACTTTTAAAGATGCTTTTGATAGGCAAAAATAAAACCAAATATTTTTTTCAGAGATAATTTGCTTTGTATCACCATAAGATTTAGAACCTTACCTTTAACCAAATGACCTCAATGTCTATTTTTTTCTAAGTGTCATGTAGGGCAAAAATGGTAGGGGACACTATAGCTAAGAAGATTTGCCCTGGCTCTACCCTTATTAGAAGAAGGGTAGGTTAGCAATGGCAAGGAGCAAATTCAGGAGATTTCATTGGATAATAGCAAGGGAGCAAGTTCAGCAAAGATTAGTTGAGGCAAAGAGAAAATGGTCATTCCCATTAATACACAGTCAAGCTTTGAACAACCCATGCTGTTATATATTATAAGTTAATGCCCCCAAAGGGACTCTTGTATGCCAGACTTGGATTTTGATACATTTATTCATGTATGAATATTTGAAACTGATACATGGCTTGCTGACTGCCAGCCAAAAGTCCTGTTTAGTAGCAACAAGGTCTTTGTCAGTAAAGAATGGCAATGTTTGTGCAATTATTCTAATATATTATTACAGTGTCTTTCAAATACTATTTCTGGTATTTTGCAAAGGTATTGCTTATTTAAGAAATGAGGTAAAGGGGTGAGGATGATAGAATTAGGGAGTAAAGGTGACTTGGCACTAAGTCTTTTATTTACATTTAGGACTTCATGTAAGATTTTATAAAAAGGGGACAGGGGTTGCTAGTAAAAGGCATTTGAAAATTGTTGCCTTTTTATACAAGAGTGAGCAAATAATGAAACAACATGGGTTGGGGAAGGAGACAAACCATAAGAGACTCCTAATCTCACAAAACAAACTGAGGGTTACTGGGGGTGGGAGGGTAGGGATAGGGTGGATGGGTTATGGACATTAGGGAGGGTTTGTGCTTTGGTGAATGCTGTAAAAGGTGTAAGCCTGATGATTCACAGACCTGTACCCCTGGGGCAAATAATAATAATTAATAAAAAAGAGTGAGCATGGAAAAATGTGTTAGTACTGATGATGTAAATCATAGGTATCATACACTTAACACTGATACAAAGATAGAAAAAATAGTAAAAAAAAATATAGACTGAATATGATGCTGACTATCTAAGCAAGTTGACCACCTACTGCTTGGTGGAAGAAAAGGAAAAATAAAGAACATGAAAAAAATGGCACAAATATTCCATGAATGCATCTAACAAAGGAGATGTGATACAGGATTTTTTAAACTTTTTTTTTTAGCTTTTTGGAAATATGCAGAACATTTTTAAGCTTCTTATACATTTTTAGGAGCACAGAATATATGAAGGAAAGTGGCCTGCACTATAAATCCAAGCAGGCAAAACAGTTCTGCTGAAGGGGCCTCAAGCTCTCAGGGTGAAAAATTTTGTCCCTGTAAAGAAGGTTTTGACCCAGGTGTATTTTATGACTGTCTCTGAAACCACAGACTTTGATAAACAGGGCTTTTCAATGCTGGCACTACTTGGTAGGGTAATTCTTTATGATGAGGTATTGTCCTGAGTGTTGCAGGATACTTAGTAGTATCTCTGGCCTCCATGACTAAATACCAGTAGCACTGCCCCCACTCCATCCCCTTGCCCTCTTAAATGGGACAAACAAAAATATCTGTAGATAGTGCCAAGTGTCTCATGGTGGGGAAATCAAGCCTATTGAAAACTACTGATTGCAACTGTAAGATCAACTATGATAGATAAAGCACAATCTCAAAATGATGCTAGGATTATTTCACATACTTTCTAGAATATAGAAATCTAAATAAAACAAAAATATTATTGATTACAGTAATTGCCTTTCAGCAGATTAGTTCCCAAATTGTTATATTTTAGATCTGATTTTCTAGGCATTATTTTTATTTTTATTTTATTTTATTTTATTTTGCATTCTGTTTTTTTTTTTAATTTTATTTTTATTATTTGCCCAAGGGGTACAGGTCTGTGAATCATCAGGCTTACATCTTTCACAGCATTCACCAAAGCACAAACCCTCCCCAATGTCCATAACCCATCCACCCTATCCCTACCCTCCCACCCCCCAGTAACCCTCAGTTTGTTTTGTGAGATTAGGAGTCTCTTATGGTTTGTCTCCTTCCCCATCCCATCTTGTTTCATTATTTTTCCCTCCCTACCCCCCACGACCCCCCACCCTGCCCCTCAAGTTCCTCATATCAGAGAGATCATATGATAATTGTCTTTCTCTGATTGACTTATTTCGCTCAGCATAATACCCTCCAGTTCCATCCATGTCGTTGCAAATGGCAAGATTTCGTTTCTTTTGATAGCTGCATAGTATTCCATTGTATATATATACCACATCTTCTTTATCCATTCATCTGTTGATGGACATCTAGGTTCTTTCCATAGTTTGGCTATTGTGGACATTGCTGCTATAAACATTCGGGTGCACGTGCCCCTGAGGATCACTACCTTTGTGTCTTTAGGATAAATACCCAGTAGTGCGATTGCTGGGTCGTAGGGTAGCTCCATTTTCAACTTTTTGAGGAATCTCCATACTGTTTTCCAGAGTGGCTGCACCAGTTTGCATTCCCACCAACAGTGTAGGAGGGTTCCCCTTTCTCCGCAACCTCGCCAACATCTGTCATTTCCTGACTTGTTGATTTTAGCCATTCTGACTGGTGTAAGGTGGTATCTCGCTGTGGTTTTAATTTGTATTTCTCTGATGCCGAGTGATGTTGAGCACTTTCTCATGTGTCTGTTGGCCATTTGGATGTCTTCTTTGGAGAAATGTCTGTTCATGTCTTCTGCCCATTTCTTGACTGGGTTATTTGTTTTATGGGTGTTGAGTTTGAGAAGCTCTTTATAGATTTTGGATACTAGCCCTTTATCTGATATGTCATTTCAAATATCTTCCTCCCATTCTGTCAGTTGTCTTTTGGTTTTGTTGACTGTTTCCTTTGCTGTGCAAAAGCTTTTAATCTTGATGAAGTCCCAATAGTTCATTTTTGCCCTTGCTTCCCTTGCCTTTGGTGAGGTTCCTAGGAAGAAGTTGCTGCGGTTGAGGTCGAAGAGGTTGCTGCCTGTGTTCTCCTCGAGGATTTTGATGGATTCCTTTCTCACATTGAGGTCTTTTATCCATTTTGAGTCTATTTTTGTGTGTGGTGTCAGGAAATGATCCAGTTTCATTTTTCTGCATGTGGCTGACCAGTTTTCCCAACACCATTTGTTGAAGAGACTGTCTTTTTCCCACTGGACATTCTTTCCTGCTTTGTCGAAGATTAGTTGACCATAGAGTTGAGGGTCCATTTTTGGGTTCTCTATTCTGTTCCACTGGTCTATGTGTCTGTTTTTGTGCCAGTACCATACTGTCTTGATGATGACGGCTTTGTAATAGAGCTTGAAATCTGGAATTGTGATGCCGCCAACTTTGCTTTTTTTTTTCAACATTCCTTTGGCTATTCGGGGTCTTTTCTGGTTCCATATAAATTTTAGGATTATTTGTTCCATTTCTTTGAAGTAAATTGCTGGTATTTTGATGGGGATTGCATTAAATGTGTAGATTGCTCTAGGTAGCATAGACATTTTCACAATATTTATTCTACCCATCCATGAGCATGGAATGTTTTTCCACTTCTTTGTGTCTTCCTCAATTTCTTTCATGAGTACTTTATAGTTTTCTGAATACAGATTCTTTGCCTCTTTGGTTAGGTTTATTCCTAGGTATCTTATGGTTTTGGGTGCAATTGTAAATGGGATTGACTCTTTAATTTCTCTTTCTTCTGTTTTGTTGTTGGTATATAGAAATGCAACTGATTTCTGTGCATTGATTTTATATCCTGACACTTGACTGAATTCCTGTATGAGTGCTAGCAGTTTTGGAGTGGAGTCCTTTGGGTTTTCCACATAAAGTATCATATCATCTGCAAAGAGTGAGAGTTTGACCTCTTCCTTGCCGATTTGGATGCCTTTTATTTCTTTTTGTTGTCTGATTGCTGAGGCTAGGACTTCTAGTACTATGTTGAATAGCAGTGGTGATAGTGGACAGCCTTGCCGTGTTCCTGACTTTAGGGGAAAAGCTCTCAGTTTTTCTCCATTGAGAATGATATTCGCTGTGGGTTTTTCGTAGATGGCTTTGATGATATTGAGGTATGTACCCTCTATGCCTACACTATGAAGAGTTTTGATTAAGAAAGGGTGCTGTACTTTGTCAAATGCTTTTTCAGCATCTATTGAGAGGATCATATGGTTCTTGTTCTTTCTTTTATTAATGTCTTGTATCACATTGATTGATTTGCGAATGTTAAACCAACCTTGCATCCCAGGAATAAATCCCACTTGGTCGTGGTGAATAATCCTTTTTATGTGCTGCTGGATCCTATTGGCTAGTATTTTGTTGAGGATTTTTGCATCCGTATTCATCAAAGATATTGGTCTGTAATTCTCCTTCTTGATGGGGTCTTTGCCTGGTTTGGGGATCAAGGTAATGCTGGCCTCATAAAAGGAGTTTGGAAGTTTTCCTTCCAATTCTATTTTTTGGAACAGTTTCAGGAGAATAGGTATTAATTCTTCTTTAAATGTTTGGTAGAATTCCCCTGGGAAGCCGTCTGGCCCTGGGCTCTTGTTCGTTGGGAGATTTTTGATGACTGCTTCAATCTCCTTACTGGTGATGGGTCTATTCAGGTCTTCAGTTTCTTCCTGGTTCAGTTTTGGTAGTTTATATTTCTCTAAGAATGCATCCATTTCTTCCAGATTGTCAAATTTGCTGGTGTAGAGTTGCTCATAATATGTTCTTAGAATTGTTTGTATTTCTTTGGTGTTGGTTGTGATCTCTCCTCTTTCATTCATGATTTTATTAATTTGAGTCCTTTCTCTTTTCTTTTGGATAAGTCTGGCCAGGGGTTTATCAATCTTATTAATTCTTTCAAAGAACCAGCTCCTAGTTTCATTGATTTGTTCCACTGTTCTTTTGGTTTCTATTTCATTGATTTCTGCTCTGATCTTTATGATTTCTCTTCTCCTGCTGGGTGTAGCCTTTCTTTGCTGTTCTTTCTCTAGCTTTTGTAGGTGTAGAGTTAGGTTGTGTACTTGAGACCTTTCTTGTTTCTTGAGAAAGGCTTGTATTGCTATATACTTTCCTCTTAGGACTGCTTTTGCTGTATCCCAAAGATTTTGAACAGTTGTGTTTTCATTTTCATTTGTTTCCATGAATTTTTTTAATTCTTCTTTAATTTCCTGGTTGACCCATTCATTCTTGAGTAGGGTGTTCTTCAGCCTCCATGTATTTGAGGTCTTTCCAACTTTCCTTTTGTGGTTGAGTTCTAGTTTCAGAGCATTATGGTCTGAAAATATGCAGGGAATGATCCCAATCTTTTGGTACCTGTTGAGACCTGATTTGTGACCCAGAATATGGTCTATTCTGGAGAATGTTCCATGTGCACTGGAGAAGAATGTGTATTCTGTTGTTTTGGGATGGAATGTTCTGAATATATCTGTGATGTCCAACTGGTCCAGGGTGTCATTTAAAGCCTTTATTTCCTTGTTGATCTTTTGCTTTGATGATCTGTCCATTTCAGTAAGGGGGGTGTTAAAGTCCCCTACTAATTTTGCAGTCTTGTCAATGTGTTTCTTTGATTTTGTTATTAATTGGTTTATATAATTGGCTGCTCCCATGTTAGGGGCATAGATATTTATGATTGTTAGATCTTCTTGTTGGACAGATCCTTTTAGTATGATATAGTGTCCTTCCTCATCTCTTATGATATTCTTTGGCTTAAAATCTAATTTATCCGATATAAGGATTGCCACTCCAGCTTTCTTTTGCTGTCCATTGGCATGGTAAATTGTTTTCCATCCCCTCACTTTAAATCTGGAGGTGTCTTTGCGTGTAAGATGAGTTTCTTGTAGACAGCATATCGATGGGTCTTGTTTTTTGATCCATTCTGATACCCTGTGTCTTTTAGTTGGGGCATTTAGTCCATTTACATTCTATTGAGAGATATGCATTTAGAGCCATTGTATTGACTGTGAATTGACTGTTACTGTATATTGTATTATTGTGTTTCTTCCTTTCTGGTCTATGTTTCTTTAAGGTCTCTTTGCTTAGAGGACCCCTTTCAATATTTCCTGTAGGGCTGGCTTGGTGTTTGCAAATTCCTTTAGTTTTTGTTTTTCCTGGAAGATTTTTATCTCTCCTTCTATTTTCAATGACAGCCTAAATGGATATTGTATTCTTGGCTTCATATTTTTCTTGTTTAGTGCTCTGAATATATCATGCCTGCTCTTTCTGGCCTGCCAGGTCTCTGTGGATAGGTCTGCTGACAATCTAATATTTCTACCATTGTATGTTATAGACCTCTTGTCCCGAGCTGCTTTCAGGATTTTCTCTTTGTCACTAAGACTTGTAAGTTTTACTATTAGATGACGGGGTGTGGACCTATTTTTATTAATTTTGGGGGGGCTTCTCTGTGCCTCCTGGATTTTGATGCTTGTTCCCTTTGCCAGATTAGGGAAATTCTGTATTAAGATCTGCTCCAATAT